>PVKS010003787.1:31690-100215 GCA_004027875.1 Aplodontia rufa
CTGTCACTCCACTTGCTAAGTTGCTGAGGCTGGCCTCAAACCTGCGATCCTCCTGCCTTAGCCATCCATGTCACTGGGTCTACAGGTATTCACCACAGTGCCTGCTAATAGTGCTGAGTTTAAAGAAACACTTTACTTACCCATGTCTCAAAATCTATGTGAAAGACTGAAGGGTGGAGTTTAGGGTTTTGCCATCTGTGTATATTTCTAGCTTTCCTCTATATGTGTCCTCTTTATTTTTTAGCATTATTCTTTCTTGAGAGTCATCACTTATAACTGAATTTCATTGCCTTCCTTATTTTTTCTTGAATATAATTTAACAACATTATAATTTTCAAATAATATTATAAAGTGGTGACTAATTTTATAATTGGAAAAATCATGTTTATTTTAAAATAATACAACTTTATTTGCCAATGAGTTTATGCTGCTAAATATACATTGATTCTCGCTTTTCTCTTTAATATAATAAAACATTACCAGTCCAATGGTAAATCTAATTTGACTAGTTTAGAGCATCTGAAATTTTCAACCTGTTCTGGCTACAGAGTCCATGGCTTCCTTCTTACTAAGAATCACTCACTGAAACTACAGAAAATGAAATCCACATCCTTGAAGTGGATTTTGAAAGCCCAAAGTGACAAATAATGAAACATCCCAGGTTTCCCCAGTAACAGGCTTCCTCTTCTGAAGAAAGAGTGAATTCTAGTGGCTCACTTCTAAATTTAAAAGAAGAAGAAGAGAAATAAATAAATGAATAAGGAAGGGAAGGAAAGAATGAAATAAGAAAGAGTGTGGCATGGAGGGACCAGGAAAGGGTAGGTAGGCAAAAAAGGAAAGAAGGAAAGGGAGAGAAAGAAAGGAAAGAGAAATGAAGGGGAAAAAAGATCAAACACTTACTTATTTTCCCCTGAAATTGATGCATACAGACCTGGAAGTGAGCAATATCATCGCAGCAACCTACATGCATCGTGGTTACAGGTTATTTTTTTTTCTTGTCTAGAAACTTGAAATATGAGCTGCACACCAACAGTGAAACAAACTAATTGACAGAATGCTCAACACTCCGGGTTGATGTTGAAATAAATCTCAGTATCTTCAACTATTATGTTAGGTATTATACGATGAAATATTTCAATTGATAACAGAAAGGCATTTCTTATCTATTGAATACATTATTGCTTTGAGTGTAGAGAAGAAAAAAAATTGTAGTTTTTCATGCTACCATCCAACATTTTAGTACTAACTGGTCCGTAACTCTATGAAGCAAACAATATGTTGTTTCATAATAAAACAGATTCGTAGTCAATCTAATGTCTATATTTTGAAAAAATGAAATTTTTAGTAGAGAATCAATTATAGAAAAAATTGTGGTATTTTACTCATTTAAGGAATGACTTATTAATGGCACTATGCATTTATAAACATTAGGATGTTGTGCGTGCTTTTACAAATTTTATTGTGCACAATTATATTAGGCATGTGTGCGAATCTTACAAATTTAGCTTTAATTATTCTGCCAACAGTGCAAAGTAATCATGTTTTGAGAGCCCCTAGCTAAGTGGGATTCCAGTATCAGGGTTGCTAATAACACTGTCCTATTAGAAATAAGGGACACCTGGATGTGTGTGTTGAGTGTGCTTTTCACGGGCCGTTATCTTTGCCTACAGCATTATCTGAGAGCAGGGCTCCCTCACCCAGCAAACATCTGTGCTGCCAGACACCTTGTGGCTCTTATCTAACCTATGTCCAATTTACGGTTCCTGGCCATTGTTTGGCTGCTGGAAAGTCACTTTGCTGTGCCCATGCTGTCTCAAGGAAAACTCATGCTGGGTTAGCAACTGATTCTTCAGAAAGAAGGTGTATATTAAGTGAACCACCACAAGTAGAATATAAGATCAAAGAGCTTTACTTACTGATCCTGAACAAGGAAGTCTCAATGAGTCAGAAGTTCAGTCCTTTTTCCACAGGGGTCACAGGAGACAGGAATGACGAGTAAGAAAGAGAGCTGGAGGGAATGGATAGCAACTAGCAGTATATAGTGGAGAAAAGGCTGTGGATCCCAGTAAGTTTGAGGTTAAATGTCTCAATGTCATATGTAAAGGAAGTGGAAGGAGAATGGAAGTGGGTAGCCCAGACTTCTAGGTTGTAGAAAGACTCTAACTTCTTATCTCAGGTCAAGGTCTTGAGCAATTTGAGTGTTATATAGAACTGGAAACTGGTTATCAGTGACTGACTATCTTTTTACTATGAAAAGGTTAAAATTGCATTCAAAATGGATGTTTGAGCAACATAATACTGTAAGAATTCACCTCCTGGAATCTTCAAATCATACCCTAACAATAAGGCAGTTGTAGTTTAAGAGCAAGAGTCAATAGATTACAGTAGCCAAGAGGAAAGAATGTGGTGAGTTGTGGTGGTTCAGAGGTGAAAGGCTAGAGTTTTGTTGGAAGACTGGAGGGCAGTAGTAGAGAAGACATCAGTGGGTCCTCTTTCTAGGAAGGCATGGGTTGAATGATATGGGCTTGGTGCCTCCGGGGGAAAGCAGTAACCTCTATTACTTTGGTGAGCTACATTAGAGTTCCCTTTAGTTATGGAAGAATGGGACTGAATATTTAAGGAGACCACAAGAAGCACACGAAGATGTTGGGCTAAGCAGACAGTAAGTCCAGAAAAAGCACAAATATCCCGTATTCATCATTTTCTTAGGAGAGGCAGTACATGGGTACAACCGTAGGTCAAGTGTAAGGGGTGAAGTTATATCCAGCACAGAGGTCTTGGGTTGAGATGTCTTCAGAGGCAATGTCATCTCCAGCAGTGAGACATTGGGTCAGAGTGGTACTGTCTGAGATGTGAATTTGTTCATACTTTTCACATGAGTCCCCACTTGGATTGATGTGGCCCTCAGCCTTTCTTATAATTGATTTAAACCATGGTCTAATGGAAGGTGCGGGTCTCTGGTTGTCCATAATGAAAGGCCCTAAATCTGTACCAGTATGATCAAATATTAAACAGAAGAGTCAGAAGGGTCTTCACTTGATCCCGAGAGTTTCTACTGGTGGAAGTTTAGGTTCAAATGTGCCTCTATTATAAGAGTAGCTGCCTGGCCTGTGGGGACAGTCAGAGTTAATGAGTCTTAGGGGTGTGCATTCCCTTAATCTGACCTCTTACCTTTGTAGAAAGTGGGGCAAGATGGAAAATTTATTAAAAATACAGGTTAAGACCTGAATACAACTAGAAAACATTAATAATTTATTGTGTTAGAAATTTAAAAGGAGTTTTACAAATCATCCTTTTGTCTTTTAGTTTGGCAGACAATTTGGTACTTATTAAGGACATGTCATTTCTATTGAATGCCACTTTCAAGAGAGTCCAGCAATGTGTTTTCTAAGAAGTGGAGTACATGCCTTAGTTACTATTTGTATTCTATGTAAGTCTGATGGGAATAAGGAATATCCTGGAAAGATTTTGAGTAGAATCTTTAATATTTGCAACATTATAGAGATGTATGATTTTGATTTACATTTCTGGTATTTTTGAGACATAATATTTCCAGAGTTTCTTTGTATTTCATTTTAACCTTGAAAGGGATACTTTTTAGGCAATCAAATAAGGATATTATAATAAATATGAAGATTTGATCATTTGTTCACCAGGGCATCAGATGCTAAGATGGTTGCCTGGAGTTCAGCAAGTATATTCTTTTGTGGTGTTCTGCACTGTATTAGAGAAATTCTAGTTAAGGAATGGAAGACATTCCTTTAAGCTCTATCACACATGGTTAGCAGAGTCATTCATGAAGTCTATGAACTTCTCTTAAATTTCACTCAGATGTTCCCAAAGGGCTTTCCAGGGGAGGTAGAGAAAGATGACCTATGGCAGTCATTCTGACAACCTGTCTGGTCAGGGAAAGCTACCTCTGCCTGAAGGAGAAATATATCAAACATCCTTATTCAGTTCCATCAAGTCATTTTATATATTTATTTATTTTTGTTTGCTTTTCTTTGTTTGTTTGTTTTGGTACCAGGGATTGAACCCAGGGCCACGTAACTGCTGATCCTCATTCCCAGTCCCCACCCTTTTTATATATTTTATTTTGAGATAGGGTCTCACTAAGTTGCTTATGACCTCATTAAATTGCTAAGACTGGCTTTGAACTTTTGATACTCCTGCTTTAGCCTCCCAAGTCCATGGGATTATAGGTGTGAGCCACCACATCTGGCTACATCATGTCTTAAACAAGCCCTGCTAGGTCAATCTGGGTTTGGGGGATGCATTTTCTATAACACAAAGCATATATAATGAGTACCTGGGTATGAAACCTCATAGTCACAGGATCCTCTATTTCCAAGGGAAACCTGTAGATACTCACTCATTTCCTATTTTAATAGTGTACATAACAGGTCTGGAGCAGTGGCTCAGCGGATAAGGTTCTTGCCTGACATGTGCAAGGACGTGGGTTCAGACCCCAGCACCACGTACACAATGAGGTATGCAAGCAATGAAAGCCACATGAAAAAACTAAATACAATTAATTCTTTCTCTCTCTCTCTCTCTCTCTATGTTCCTCTCTCTCTTTAAAAAAACATAGTGTAAACAACAAAGAAAAGAGGGACAATATTTGGCATCAACAATTCAAGTGCATCTAATAGCCACAAAAAATGATGGCATCCAGGAGACGTTTGGAATTATCGACAAAGCATTTATAACCAAGGGGTTTTCTGAGGGGGCTCGCAGGAGTAGTTGTTGATTTTAAAATAGAAGTACAATTTGTAAATTGAAATTATGTTGAACCCAAAAGCACCAAGAAATGTTGGATTTAACATTTTCTATTGTGTGTGGCAAGTGAATCTATTTGAAAGTGTATATCCTCAATATCACGTCATAACTGTTTTCCTAGAGATTATGGATATCATGAAGATCTTGTACGTGGTGACCACATGTGATGACAGAGCTGTAGAGGTCATTCATGGGCAGGCTGGAAATATTTGTTCTGTCCTTTCAGAGATAGGGCCAAATTTGAATAACCTTTGTTATTCAAATAGACACTAATAGAAAAAGTTAGCTAATTTGCAATGGCCAAATGTTTACTTATGCTTATTAAATATGATCAATAAGTTTCCTAATATTAGTTATAGGCATAGAGCCTTAATGAATGGTGCAATAGTGTTGAGTTTGTAGCAATACATCATATAGTGCCTGGTAAATTACCATATTTGAGAATAGGAAAAATTGTGCCATGTAATGGAGAAGCAGTGGGGATAAGCACTCCTTTGTTTATTATGTTTCTATAATAAATTTTAATATGAATCCTTGCTTTAACTTATATTGGGTCATATTAATTTTCTTAACTAGGTGCTCATAAAGTCCTGTTTATCAACTGTAACTGCTACAAACTTAGTTTAATTTTGTTGCTTATAGGTTAGAGCACCCACATCCAACATAGAGTGTTTTTTAGTAGTGGGCATTTAGACTATGGGAAATATAAGCTAGGCTACATTTAAAGTGAAGCATACTCATTTTTCTATTTTCTATTTGTCACATTCTCAAGATGAGAGGCACAGAACATTTAAATGAAATAAGCTCTTCAGATAGAACTGTAACTTCAGCACCAGGGTTAAGGATGTGGATTTTTATTTCTGTATTTCAACAAATGAAAAATTTCTAACAATGTTATAGAGGCACAAAAGCTATTCAATGTTTTATTTTACTCCTGATGGTATAATAATTGTTATAAATTGTTATATGAATTTTGAATTTCCAGTTGAATCCATTTATGGAACTTTGCTTATATTTGGCTAGATATATGGAATTTATCTCTATATGATGCAGCATATTAAAATATTACATCTGTATATATAATTTATTTAATTCTTTTTAGTTTTTTCTTGTATCTTTTGTAAATCAATAAGTAATCTATAGTTAGCACTTCATTTCATAAACTGATCATTTAAAATTCTTTCCCACCCCCTGCACATATGGAGGCCTAAAGTAAGGAGATGCAAGGTAATCAGCCCCTCTCCCTCCTCCTCCTTCCTTCTTTCTTTTTCCTTCTTTTATTTCCCCGTAAGTACGATCTTTAGAATAGTTGTGTTTCTGGATGGCTGATGTTTTTCTCTCTGCTATCACTGTGCAAGTTGACCTGGCAAGCTCCTGATAGTATCCAGTGGCCTCTGCTTTGAGCCACAGTCTCTATTTTTGGTTAAAGTTTGTCTTATCAATTAAATTGAGTTGTCTAGGTTTACTAGATGGTGACCAGGAATACCTGAGTAGTTCTCCTCCCGGATTCACAAGCCACTGACGCTCATTCTAGAATTTCTTGATCAGTCTCTTTGGGAATAGCATCAGCATCTATCAGCAATATTTGAGTTTTTAATCTTTTAAATTTTTATTTATTTTTAAAGGGAGAAAGAGAGAAAGAAAGAGAGAATCAACTTTATTCAGTTTCCATCTGGCCTTTGTTTCTCACTTAGTTGTGTATGCGTTACTGGGGTTTGAACTTGGGTCATCCTGCATGCCAGGTAAGTGCTTCAAACTGCTAAGCCACTGCTCTAGCCCTAATTTTATTTTTTCTTTAAATAATTATTATTAGATTGACTCCTAAGGCCCCTGACATTAGCACTAGAAGATAAAACATTGGAAACTTCTGAGTTAAGAGCTACTTATTATGTGACCTTGGTGGGGCAGATATCAGGTTTCAAGGCTTTAGACTTTGTTCATTAGAGTCTTAGCCACAATGTGTTAGTGATTAGAGTCATCATACTCCTTGGTTTTTGTTATGGTTTAGATAAAAGATGTTCCAAAAAAGGTCATGTATTAGACAGGGCAAGAAGTTCAGACATGAGAAGACTGAAATTTCAGTGGGTTAACCTAATCATAACATTAATCCACTGATAGGGATTACCTGCGTGATAACTGTAGGCAGGTGAGTTGCACAATCTCTGTCTTTCTCTCTGCTGCATATTCTGAGATCATGTCCACCATCACACCGTTCTTCCTTGATATTCTGCCACACCTTGAGTGCAGAGCAATAGAATTGGCCATCTATTTACTGAGACCTCTGAAACTATGAGTCCCAAGTAAACTTTTCCTCCTCTAAAATTGTTCTTTTCATGTCTTTTGGTCATAGGGGTAAAGAGATGAATGGCATTGTATCCCAAGAGGTGGGACAAATAAAGAGGCACTTACTCCAACAATACTTTCTCTTCCAAGGTGCTGTGGGAATGCAGGTGAAGCTGTCCCCCTGACAGTTTATGGTCTGGCAGTCTGATCCTTTCATACAAGCTCTACTTCACTGATACCAGTGAGCACACTGTCTCCCTGACTTTACCAGGAGGGCAATGTTAGCTCCCCTGGAGTCTGTATGTATCACCAATGTCCATGTGTGTATCACCAATGAATCACCAATTAGATGAGATTTTTGTAACTTCACTCTTTTTGTTTTTCAAGTACTAGAACTTGTCTTCAGGGTGAATATATTGCAGTATCTTGGAAGCATCTCTTAAACTAAGAGCAAGTTTCTAGAGAAGGATAAAGGTGTAAACCATTAACCCATAAATGCAACAGATTACTTTTTGAATTGTTAAAGTTACCTTGGAGAGGAAGCAAAAGCCTTTATACTACAATAGATAAAGCACATATTCAGTGTGCCTTTTCTTTCATAACTAGATAGTCCATTAACTCAACCAAGATTTATTGAAAACCAACTATGTGTCAGCTAATATTCCAGAAACTGTGGATATACACACAAAGGAATATAGTTATTGCCCTGAAGGATTATTCAGTGCATTGAGAAAATCAAAATGCAGAAATAATCTCAACAATTCAATTTACTATAGTAGAAAAAATTATAGATATCTCCAGGGCTTCAGAGAATATGGAAATGTTCATGTCCCAACAGGGGTACTTTTTCAGGACCAATCACTTAGTTCTGTTTTCCTCCATTCTCCTTTAACTCTTCTCTTCCTGTATTTAATGTTTATAAATCAAGTCAGTCTCTACTATGTACATGTGAATGTTAATCTGATCCTCAACTTGATTGGATTAAGAGATTTTGGGGTGTGCTGCTAAGGCTATGTCCAGAGATGATTGAGACATGAAACAGCAAAGGTAGAGGGCAGAACTGCCCTAACATGGGTGACCCAGCCCGATGGACTGGGAGGCTGATGGAAAGAAGGTGGAAGATGGAGGAAGCTGATGTGCTCTGAGCCACTCTTTATTTGTGAGTGAGTGCTTGAATTGTTGCTGTTATATTCTAGCTTCTTCAGTCTCCCAAAGCAGACTCTAACCAGCAATTCTCCAAGGACTTTCCAGGCCTCCGGTCCTGAACCAAAACTGTGTAACTGGTTCCTATTCTTCTGAGGCTCCAAAATTTTGGATGAGCAGTTCCTGGTCCCTCTAGTTTTCCAGTCTGCAGATGGCCACTGCGGAACTACCTGGTTTCTGATTGTAGATCAATTTAATAATTCCCTTTGTATAATCATATATGTATTCTGGTAATACTGTTTCTCTGGAGAACTCTGACTAATATAGATATTGGTACTTAGAAATGGGGTCATTGCTACGACTAAACTAATCATTTGGTTCAGAATTTTCTAAAGCTGGTTCGTAGGAAGAGTGTGAAAAAGTTTGAAGATGAAGATTGGAGAAGCCTTAGAATTTTATAATAAGAGCTTAATAATGGGTGATTCTGACCAGAATGCACACTGTAAACATGGTGTTCATGAAATTTCAGAGGGGAACAAGGATTCTAATGGGAATTGGACTAGAGGTCACTCACCTTATTTTCTGGACAAGACCTTGTTTACATTTTGCCCATGATTTGACACTTTGTGCAAGACTAAATTTAAAGGTGGTGGACTAATTAATCTGGCAGAGGAAATTTTTAAGAAAGTGCAGCATTTAGGCAAGGCATGGATATTGCTGGCATATTTAGTCCATTTGGCTGTGAGAATTGGGAAGAGATAGCAGAGCTCATGGTTTTTGAAAGCTTTCAGTGAGTATGGTCATAAAAGTATGTATAAACCTGGAGCTAAAAAAAGAGTGGCTGTTGAAGAGATTACTAAACAGATCCTAAATAATTTGCACAGAAAAAATAGGAAAGATGGTTTGATGGAATCTCAGAATTTTGAAACACCAAACCCATTTCACATTCAAGAATGTAGAAGGGAAAATTCCTTTGAGAAGAGATTCTGGGGTCACTCAGCTTACACGGGAATACCTAGAAAGTTCACCATAGTCAGTTGCCCAGACATTCACAAAATTCTGAAGTCATGATTTCAGGGGACCCAAGTTTTTTGCAAGCAGTCAGTAGAACTTGAAATTGGACACAGAGTTCTGGATATGGTTGGTTATGCAGATACTCAGGATACTGGAGTTAAGGGGTCATGGAGGCTTCCACCAACATTTCAGAGGAGGACCACAGAGGTTAGGCAACTTGCAGTAGTCAGATTCTTGTGGACTATCTCTGCAAACGAAATGCCTGAAGTCATGAAGATGAAACTAAAGCAGGAATGGAGACATCAGGAATTAATAGAAGCTAATAACAGGAACTTTCTGCAAAAAACAAACCAACAAATACAGTCGCTGGCTACAGAGAGAAGCAGGCTAAAGTGTGAAACCATGACACCATGAATGTCATAACCAGCTAGGACACTATGGTGGAATTTCCCAAACCCTTTAGAGAGCACCTCTTGAAAAAAATTTGTCTTGTATGCTTTATGTTGAGGTCAGGGTCCGTTTGTGTGGCTGGTTTTAAGTCCTGCTTTGTTCTCATCCTTCTTTCTATAACCTTATTCCTCCATTTAGAAATGGAAATGTTTAAGTGGTGCCACTGTGTTTTATATATATGCAATTTGCTTTCGATCTTTATATAAGCTAACAGTTTGTGTTGAGTCTTAGATGAGTCTTTGGACTTGGACATTTTGGAAATGCTAGAACTGTTAAACTCTGGGTCTTTTGGAAATGAAACTAAATATTTTTTACATTGTGAGATGGATCTGTTTTTTTATTTTTCTTTTTTTATAATATATTGTGAAAATCTACCTAAACAACACTGAAACATTAGTTCTGTATTAGCATAGAAATAGTTCTCAAATCAAAAACCTGTTGATTGATTTTATTTGTTAAATAAATATTTAGCCACATTGCAGTGAATAAACTTCTTTTGTCCTCAGATGTGTGTTTCTTTTGCATATACAAACAAAAGCAAAATTGCAGGCATATCCCCTCAACTTCAATAAATTTAAACAGATTCATCTTCCATATATGTATTAGCCAAGCAATGTGGCTGCATCTACCAATGTTTGCATCAACAGTATGTGAGAAATATCTTATTGACATGAGTACATGACTTCATTCCACTTCTTAATGTTTCTATTGTAAGGATTATAATGCAATAGCTCATTGATATTTCCATTTATTCGGCTTTAAATGAGTTTAGGTCTTAGACTTGTACATTTATGAAATTTCTAGTCACACTTTGGACAATTTTGATATTGAATTTCCTTTTCCTTGCCACACTGCAGAAATATCTGAAATCCTATATATTAATTGCTAGTTTTTGAAATTATAATTAATTGCCCATCTACAACCATTCAAATTATGCATACTGTGCATCTTTGTACAGAAAAATGTAACTTTATGTAATCACAATCATCAGCATATTACCATGACATCGTAATTAGGAATTCCTTCCTTATTTCTAGTTCGTAAACATATTTTCATTTACAATTTGCATTAACTGAATACTTTCACCTTTCATGTTTAATTCTTTAAACAAATGCAAAACACTCTTTTACATAATTTCATATAGGAAATAAATTGAATTTTTATACTTACGAGAAATAACTTTTCTTAAGACAATTGTTGAAAAAATTCACTTTTCTCATTTATTTATAGATCCAAATTTACTATATATTTAATCATTGCATACAGGAGAAGCATTTCTAAGATTGTAGTTAAAGTGAAAATATGCTACACAAAACAAAACGAAAACATGAGTGCCCTGGCAAAAATTATCAATACTTGTTTTTCAGAGCCCTGGAAGATAATCCAAGACTTCTAAAAATCTGGGAAACATAACTTGAGCAAGAATGGAAAAACCTTAGTGAGAAATTGGGCATTTTAAGTTACCCTGTATCTATATCTTTCTTCCTATCTCTGACTTGTCCTTGTAAAAAACCAGGACCCTAACAACTATGGTAGCTATGAAAACAATCTTCTTGCCGTGAGTGGTGAGAGCAGAATAGGTTTACAGCTCTCCATGAGCTCATCATCCAAGAATTGTGACAATTTGAACTGCTCTCAGAAAAGGTTCAATCTTAGTACTTGTCTTTGTTTGATGTAGCTCAGAATTCACTCAATGTGAACAATGTTACCAACCTTTTGTTCATTTGTTAAAAACAATCAGTGGCAATTGTTTAACATTATAGCTCCTGAAACAGCAATGGTAGTTTGGGCTAAAAGGGTAAAAATCAAATTGTAAAAATCAAACAAAAATTTCATTTTAAGAGAAAGGAAAACTCCAAGAAGGCTTTGAAAATCTTTGAAGGTCTGGGAATGTAACTCAGTGGTAGAGAAATTGCTTAGCATGTATCAAATCTTAGGTTCAATTCCTAGCCCTGCAAAAAATTAAAATAAAGAAAATACCTGATATACTCCTGGCAATCTATAATATTATTTGCATTTGCAAATCTGTTTGTACATATCCAGGAAAAAACTAAATCCCTAATATTTCATGTGTCATTTTTCTTAAGGCTATACACAAATAGGGAAAGAGAATTGATAATGCTTGTTAACACAAAATTGACTAAAATTATATGCATCCTACTAGTGTGATTAACATATACTTTAGCACACACAGAGACTATTGAAAAAAGATTGGTAGAATCATTGTTTCAAAGTACTTAAGAAAACTGATTAATCACTACCAGAAAAAATTGTAATTGAGGAGCGATATCAGTAGACACATATGATATTTTAGACAGATTTTACAGAATTAGCTCAGGGGCATGGGAACAGGAAAAAAAAAACAGCAACACAACACCAACAAAAACATTGAAGGATGGGGCTGGAGTGGTGGCTCAGCGGTTACGGTGCTTGCCTGGCATGCGCAAGTTCGAGAGTTCAAACCCCAGCACCACGTACACAACAAAGTCTCAAAGCAACGAAAGCCATGTGAAAAACTAAATAAAAATTATTCTCTGTCTCTCTCTCTCTCACTGTCCCCTCTTTCTAAAAAAAAAAAATAAAACATTGAAGGAAGAATAATATGATTTCATCTACTGACATATTACTTCGTTAAAATTCCAACAAACTGTATGACATATGAGAATGTATTTGGGGAAATAGTTTAGTGATAATGAAAAGTCTCAGAGGAAGCCCAAACAATACATTAGATAAATGTCTGACTTACTGTGCTATATCTTTAAATCATTGGTTATAAAAACACTAAAAGAATTAAAGAAAACCCTGTGAAGAGAAATAAATGAAGGTATGAGAAGGATGTCTCACCAGCTATAAAATATCAGTAGACTGAATACACATATACATGTGAAAATGGGTATTTGTAGTTGAAAAGTATAAACACAAAAATGAAAATATTTCTTCAGTAGAGGATCAAAAGCAGATTTGAACTGGTAAAAAAATTGTTATGGTTTGACTGTGAGGTGTCCCCCAAAAGTTCATGTATGACAATTGAGGAAGACCAAGGTGAAATGATTGGTTATAGGAGCCTTAACATAATCAGTGAGTTGATAGGGATTAAATGGTATTATATGCTGGTAGGGTGTGGCTGGAGGAGGTGGGCCCTGGGAGGCATGTCTTTTGGATATATATTTTGTATCTGGGATGGAGTCTCTCTATCTCTGATTCCTGGAGCCATGCCTTTACCCACTTACTTTCCACCATAATGTTCAGCTTCGCCTAGTGCCCTAAGGAATGAAGCCAGCCTGCTATGGACTAAGTCCTCTGGAACCATGAGCTCTCAAAATAATCTTTTCCTCCTAAAGCTGTCATGGTTGGGTCCTTGGGTTACAACAGCAAAAAAAAACAAAAAAAAAAAGCTGATTAAAACAAAAATAACAAGCCATCTTAAGGACTGGCAATGACGATTATCAAGTCTCAGAAACATAATGAAAATCATGAAGAGACCCAAGAGACATGGGGAAAAACACCAAGTGCATCACATATGCCTACAGAAAGTCCCCAAAGAACAACAGGAACAGGAAATGGCAGAAAGAATATTACAAGTGGTAATGCCCAAAATCTACAACCTGATGAAAATCAATAATCTGCAGATCTGAAATTCAACAAACTTCAAGTAGAATAAATCCAAACATGTATGTATATGTATACAGATATACACAATACATATCTACATACATGTATATGTATGTATGTATATATACATATCTGCACATGCATGTATATGTATGTGTATATATAGATAAATATCTACATATACAAATATATATATCATAATAACATGGTGGAAATGAAAAAAATATTGAAAACACAAAGAAGGAAGTTGCTCAGTATGTACCAGGCACCTTTGTTGGGATTAATTATTGGTGTCTCATTAGAAGCCATGGAGGTCAGAGGTGCTGAATGAAGATGTGCAAGGTGGCACACTCCACATACCACACACCTGTAATCCTAGCGGTTTGGGAGTCTGAAACCAGAGAATCACAAGTTCAAAGCCAGTCTCAGCAAATTATTGCAACCATGTCTCAAAAAATAAAAAAAGGTCTTGGGGCTGGAGAATGTTGCTCAGCAGTTAAGCACCAGTGGACTTTATTTCCTAGTATCAGTCAATTGATCAAGTGCTGAATGAGAGAGAATGTCCATCAACATCTCCGAACAGAGCAAAATCACCCTTCAGAAATGAGAAAAAATACCGCAGTAGCTTTTCAGCTTGACCTCCTGCCTCAAGGAATGGAGCCAGCCTTTTATGGACCTCTGAAACCATGGGCACTCAAAATAATCTTTCAGTGATTCACTGGAATTTGAAAACCCAGATTCTAGTTGTAAACATGTAAACTACCTGAGGGAGCTGGGGTTGCTATCTGGGTATAGTTTTTAAATTTTTTCTTGATAGCAAATCTGGGAAAGATGACACACTCCATGTATACATTTGAAAACAGATACAGAATTTATTGCAGTGGTTTTATTTCAATAAAAGTCATGAGAGTGACATTTTTTAATATTTTTTCTCATAGTAGACTGATACATTTTGAATATTTATTCTTACAATTTTAGAATAAATTTGTAAATTTTAAAAGTCTAACAGGAATATTAGTTGACCACAAACTAATTAGTTGTTCGGAAGATAACTGATATCTTTATAATATAGCATATTACTCAAGAGCATGAAATAATCTTCATATTTTTGATTTTTGAATTTTGGAACAGATTTGCATATTCTTGAATAACTCAATATATACATACATCTTTATGAACAATAAAGATATATTTTTACTTTCTGATGGTGATTAACATATGAAAAATATTATTGAATTTTAATCTTTGTTTTTATCAAGAATCTTGCTGAATTGCTGAATTCCCTTATGATGTCTGTTTTTTTTTTTTTTTGTTTTTTGTTTTTGATTGGCTTTTGTGAAATCATATTATCTGCAAACAAGGCTACTTTTATCCCAAACTCTCCCCTTTGAAGGTCTCTTCCTTCTTTGGCTTCTTGTTCTTTCTTCAAGTATTCTTCCTTCTGTTATAATAAAGCATATTACACAGGGATCTGTTATTACATCATCAGGTTTCAGTTCTCTTCAGTTCTCAAATCTGTTACATAATTGCTCACAGCTTGCAATTCAACTCATTCTACTGTCATATATATTGCAGAATATATTTGTATATATATTAGTATAGAAATGTGAAAGTCTCTTGTTTAATACCAGGAGAATTTCAGCTGAATATGGAGAAGATAATGAGACTGACTTTCACCAACACTACCCTATGACTCACAGAAGGCAAAGCAGAACAGCATGGAGATCCTATCTCTTTATATTTGGAGGTTCTATTTTTTCTAGTCCTCTTTAAATTTGTATATTTTTTATTAATCCGCAAATAATAAGCACCCTTATTTTTATTGTTACTTTTATTATTATTCATGGATAAATAAAGAAATATATAAATGTGTTTTTAACACATATTTGATCACTCATTAAATCATCCCCAGGAATCTGCTAGCTACATGAAACTATGAATGAAAATAATTAGCAGGTTCATTTATCCTTAGTTACTAGAGATATTAATGGGCTTTATGAACATATTGCAATCATCCTTTTTCTGAAGTAATTTTACAATATTTTAAAGATAGTGTCTGTGGTTTAATGAAAATATTAAGACTTATTTCATTTTAATTTCCAATAAAATAAAGATAACAAAATAATCTAGTCCCCACATAGCTAATATCAGCTAACATTTCTTAATTACTGACAGAATAAAAAGTACCAGTGAATAATTAGGTGTCTGGTCAATTCATTTATGTGATTACAGAAATAACCATATGGTATAGGGATTTGGCTGTGCTTCCTTTTAATGTTTCAAATGATTATTTATGATTTTATTATAAAAAGAAGGAATGAGCTTTGAAAACTAAGTGACATAAGGTAGTCTCCAAATATTATATTCCTATTATTATTTCTCAGTCTAGCAGATTGGAGAAAATAGGATTTAGTAGTAAAAATCATACAAGGACTCTTTCAGCAATGAATGATAACCTAATTTTATTTTGATAATTGCTTTAATAAAGAAATTTCAACTTTGAATACAAATTTTGATACTATTTTTAACATGGAAATTTTTTATTATAATTTATAATAGCATTCTGCAGAACCTGTAACAATAGAACGTACTTTTTGATGGATTATTCTAAAAGAACTATACTTGCTTTTCTTCTTTTCATCCTCCAAAATATTAATTATTAGTGAAAAATCTAACTAGGAAGCAGAATCAGTGATCATATTGTCCATATTCTTTACCTAAAATTTTTTTTTCCTTTAATAGTAGGTAAGATATACTACTTCAATTCTCATACTGTTACTAGGTGGAATATGTAAAAAAAAAGGGCTGATAAATCATAATCTGTGGGCCAAATCCCCAGCCACACACATTTATTCAGTTTCTCTAGTACTCCTTTTTCTCAATGATAAAAGAGAACAGTCACTGTAGAGATTTATGGCCCACAGAACTGAAACAGTTACTAGGATGCCCTGGTGCTCTTCAGATCTGAAATGTTTCCCAAGATTCACATGCTAAAGACTTGTTCCCCAGGGTGGCTCTTTTGGGAGGTAAATGGAAACTGAGAAAGAAGTCTTCCAGTTTTGGGGGAAGGATATAGTAGAAATCAGACACTTCTTTCTATCTTTTTCACTTCTTTGTCATAAATGATAATATACATTTCCTCTTTTAAAGTTTTTTTTATCTCAGATATTTGCTGTAGTAATGGAAAACTAACACAAGCCCTGTAATCAATCTGTTGATCCTTAAGATAGAATATTTAAATATTACAGCTACCCTAGTGTGATTAATATCTAATGAGCTTTCCCTAATGCATTTAAACAGGAGTGGTTTTCATATTTTTTCTTCATAGTTTTGAGATGTGCAAAAAGCAGCATTTTAGTTAAAAAGTGCATCATAGATAGTTAAGTAAGTTCACTTTCTTTTGTGATTTATGTGGATGTACACTCAGATTGATGTCCCCTGGATGTGTTTGTTATTTATGTGTCAACAGATATATCTCAAATCCTTTTAACAGTTTCAAACAAATAAGCTAGTACTTTCTCAATTTCTCTCAATGACACTCAGATTATGAGTTTTGCAATTTACCAGGATTATAAATATACAAATTTAAGATACCATATCTACTTTGGGCCACAATATGCAACCGTAGTGTAGCATTCACTATAATTTATTACAACTTTTTCTTTTAAAAAAAGCCCCTTATATTAAATGAAAAATATTTTGGGGAAGGATTGTGTTTTATTTTAATTTTAAATTTGTCTCATATTCATTAAGATGTACTGAATATTTTGGATATATTTTTGGATATTATATATCCACTAATTAGTTAAAAAGTGCACTAATGTGGATATGTGATAGAATCAGTTTACTATAAGTTAGTAACTAAAACTGCTAATTAATTGATACAGGTTTAAGTAATCTAGAAGGAAAATATTTGGCATTATCTTGATGCCATAAGCCAATCACTCATTTTTCAGTCAAATGCACTATAATCACTTTTACTTCATGTGTCTTTAAGCTACATCGTTGCTAGAACCTGGATGATGACCATTTTAGTGAAATGTAAGCAGTTTGCTTCCCCAGCTGTTTACAAGTTGTACTAACAGACTAATTTTAACCATTGTAACAAACCCAAACTAGTTTCTTTCTCTCCTCTACCAGCTGCAAAAAGAAAAGAAAAAGAAATTATAATAACATAGTAAAATAAAGACAATCAGATAATTAGGAAAAAGGATATTTAAGTATTCTCAAATGAACATTGGGGAAAAATCTTATAAAACCACAATAATTTAAGGAATGTGTATATTTAATATGATACCACACACTTTAGATGTCCTGTATAATAAATTATACATGGAAGAATAAATACAGTGAAATAAAAACAATTTAGTTCTTAGAATTTGTGCTTCATAGAGACATTAGGAAACGAGTTCTAAGTATTTTGAAAATTAAAAGTTCATGTAATGTGATCAATTGATTATAGTGGGCCAGATAAAAGAATTAGGTAAATTTGAGGCTCTCAAAAGAATAAAAAAAAAAAAAGTCTTAAAGAAAATATAAGAGAGTTTTCAGGAAACCGAATTTCTTTTAATACTTAAAATTGTTGCCAAAGAAAGACCTGCTAAAAATCAAGACTACAAATTTTATCTTGTTTCTCATTTTTCCCCAAAACTGAGAATATTACTAGTATTAATGGAAAGCTTAAGTTATCTACAATTTTATTAAGACATTATAAGGTGAGAATGTAGTTAGCTATTATTTCATTATGGAATTTACTTTCTTGTTGATAGTTTCATGATCTTTGAAAGTATACTCTAATGTGTCAGATATTTGGCTAGGTACTGGTACAGCTCCAAAGGTGGGCAAAATAGTTGTCCAGAGAAGACCAACATAGCTTAGAATTAAATGAAAACATTATTACAGAACAATTTTCGAACTCCTACATAGTACAATAAATACCCTCTTTTTACATTGAAAAAAGAAAACAGCTCTACAATAAACAACTTAAAAGGAGTAAGTGTTTATTTTGGCTCATGTTTCCAGTGACTTCAGTATCATAAATTACTGTACACTTATTTTTTTCAAAGCCTACACTATAATGTTCTTTACTGCAATTAAGTTTAAACAAACATTAATGTAATTCATTTGCCTTCCCTGCAAGACTGTTCACTCCATGAAAATAAGAACAAGGGCCATTTTATTCACTAGCAAAGCTTGTACTTGCTTTGCAGTGCTAAGTATCACATAAGAACTTTGCTGTGGTTTGGATCTAAATGTCCCCATAAAATCTATATATTGAAGGCTTGATTACTAGCATATGGTACTATAGGGAGGTGGTAGGAATCTTTAAGGTGTGGATCCCATGAGGAAATTAAGTCATTAGGGTCATGTCCTGAGGAAGAACTGCTCTCTTTATTTCTCTCTGCTTCTTGGCTGCTGTGAAGTGAGCATATTTTGTCACCAGGTACCTCCCACCATATACTCTGTCACAGGCCCCAAGCAACAAGGCCAAATGACTATAGACTGAAGGCCAAAAATATTTTTAAAATTCATAATCAAAATGTAACTCTCTCTCTCTCTCTCTCTCTATATATATATATATATACACACACACATATATATACACACAAATATATAATTATATATATATGTACATATGTAATTAATTATGTATGTGTAGGAGAAAAACTAATAAATAAAAATGAAACCTTACATGGCCCAGAAGTTGAACTAAGCAAACACAAATTAAAATCAACTACTGTAGATAACATTAAACCAAGAATTTTTTCTGAATTTGTCATAAATGGTAAGTTCATCAGAGGAAGAGACATCATTACCTAATAAATTCTAAAAGCAACGCAGATTGAAAATTTGTTCTCTTGGAAAGTTTCAGATGTCAGGAAAAAGACTCAATGATTTGAAGATGACTTTAGATAGAATCAGTTTGAAGATCAGATGGACAAGACTGAAGAAAAATAAACAGTTTTAGTGACCTGAGTGAGACAATATCAATGAATAGATTGTGACAGAAAATAATAAATAGCTAAAAACATTAATGTTATATGGAAATAACTTCTTATAGCATAGCAAAACAAAAAAGCATATATATATAATCAACACATTGAGAAAATTAATCAAACTAGAAAATTTAGAGAAAATGAAAATCTCAGAAACAATCAGAAGGAAAAAGAATAAACATCTTGTAGGAGCAAGCATGAAAATAATTGCTTCTGATTTCTCATTTATAATGATATGTCATTGTTTTCTTTTTCATTAACAAATACCATGAGCTTGCTTGGAAAACAACCTTTTATTTATTCATTAGTTTATGAACATTGAAGTTGTTTTCGCTTCACAGTTATCATGAGTAATATTTTCATGTGCACGCAGGCAGAAATTTCAGTATGAATATATTTTTCATTTCTTTTGGATAAATACCCAGGAATGGAATTACTACATTGTACAATAACTCTAAGTTTAACTTTATTTCTGAGGAGATGTTTCTCTGTTTTGCAATGAAATTATATAATTTTATACACATAATTTTATACACATAATTTTATATTAATGTATGATGTTCATTTTTTCCATAGCCTCACTTGTTATCATTCTTTTTGATCATGGGACTCCTAATGCGTATAAAGTCACATCTCATTGCCGTTTTGGTTTATTGTTCCCTGATGGCTAATAATATTGAGTTTCTTTTTATGTGTATTTGTATTTACATCTTTTTTGATGAAGGTTCAGATCATTTGCTCATTTTTAATTGGTTGTTAATCTTGAAATTATTGAATTCTTTATATGTTTTGGGTAAACATCTCTTACCATTAATATAATTTATATTTTCATCCATTAATTGTGTTGCTTTTCTGCTTTCTTTGTAGTGTATATATATATATATATATATATATATTAAGGAAATAGCTCTATACCATACCCATTTATTGTATACAATTCAATTTTTATGTACTTTTTATTTTTATTAAGAATTAATGATTTCATAAGAATTATTTGGCTTCTCCATTGAGTAAAGTGTAAGCTACACTGTTGATTGTCCCCTAGATCCCTCCTTCTTCTCCCTTCTCTCTTGCTTACGCCGTGCCTGTACACCCCTACATTCTTACTGTTCAGCACCCTCTTTTGGGTATTTACCCAGAAATATTAGAATCAGCACAATACAATAACACAGCAAAATTAATGTTCATAGCAACACAATTTACATGGATCCAAAAGCTGTGGTACATATATACACTATGGAATTCTACTCAGCTACAAGAAATGATATTATGACCTTTAAGGTAAATGGATGGCAATGGAAGAAACTAGGCTGAGCTAAATTGGCCAAACCCAGAGATTCAAGAGACAAATGTTTTCCCTCATTTTTGGATGCTAGAACAAAACCCAGGCTTAGATGAAACATAGTCATGTTCATGTACTAATCTCACCAAAGTTGAAGTGTATTTTGAAGCACAATTTCATTAATTTTGAAGAAGTCTGGAAATTCTAATTTTTAATTTTGATTTTCAGACATTTCATCATAGATAAGTAAATGTTGACTTTTCCAAGCTCGAAGTACTTACAGCTGTAATTTCTCTGCACAATTGCATAATACTAGCTTGAGATTTTTGTTCCACATTGAATCAGCTTTTCATTTGATGTGAAGCAGAAGTCCATTTCATCTTCTATTCAATTATCCCAGTATCATTCATAGAAAAGACAATTCTTTCCCCCACTAAATCATCCTAACAAATTTTAGTTGACAGTTAACTTTTTAAAGAAAACTGAGCATTAAATACCATACTTTATGGGAATGCAGCATTCAGATACTTTTTCCCTAAGATTTTTGTTTTAACTGGAACTTTTAGTCACTAGTGGAGTCCCCATCTCAGTCCTCATGAGCTAGTATGAGTCTCACCAAGACCTATAGGGTATCCTTTCTGCAGAACTCCAGTCTCTTATGTTTCACCACTCAGACTCAATCAGTTAACCTACCCCAAACTCTAACTCCTTATTTCTTAGGTTGGTGGAAATACATTTTCTCTTAGGACTCTAGCTTCAGTTGATGGGTTCACTGGGTAATTGTCTACAGACATGAAACTGAAAATCTTTGGTGTTAAATTCTTGCAATTTCTTTTATACAGGTATTAAAACCTTGTGCTATTACCCATTGCTTAAAAAAGTTTTTCTTATACTTTATAATTTAGGGCAATTTGGTTCCAGTTACTCCATTGTGGTTATTTGGCAAAGTCTTTTATAAAATGCTCCTTTCTGTGGAAATACATTTGTTTCATTTATCCAAATATGCATAATCATAATATTACTTATTCATTCTATGAGTTGGTTTTGAGAAATGATGAAATGTTTAATCACATGTTTAGTACGATGGAAGCTTTTAGTTTTGAGTTGGAAAGAAATATTAATATATTTTGTTAAATTAGAAGCGAGACTGATAATTCTGAAATGTCAGTAAAAATTACAGCATATCTATTTCAATAGAAAAAGTCTAAAGAAATTTGAAAAATGTTTGATATAAGTCAGCTGAATCGTTTGAACACTATCCAAACTCCTAGAAATTACTTACTAAAGGGTAGAAATAATACTCTTACAGAAATGGTAATGGAGGAAATTATTCTAAGGAGGTAGAGTGCTCAGCTTGAAGAGATAATTAGGTAATGATTGGCTAATTGGTACTGTACGAAGTCTGTGTGAAGGTACATTAAAGTAGATTAAAAAGTCTATGGAGAGGGAGCAAGGGAGAAAGCAATTTGGTACGCAAGCCCGCACCCTTCTTTCCTCCACAATTCTTAGAGATATGTAAGAGCATTATCTTTCAGAGAGAAAACTAGTATATACTAAATGATGAAAACTATGCAAAGGATTTAGAAGCTTTAAATTAAGAAAATTATAGCATGGGGCAGTTAATTAGTAGTTATTTTATTTAACTAAATCTCAGCTCTACAATAAATTGGGACAAAACTTTTAAAGTAAAAGACTAGTACATTTAATTAAGAAAGTTAGAACTAGACAGAGCTACTCAATACAATCAACCAGAGCATTCTTATAGATTACATCAATGTAGTAGGCCACTCCTGTTCCACTGTTCATTAAACTATGAGACATAGTGTATGTTTTCTGATTATCTGGTAAAATACACATTCCTCAATAGCTCCTTCATGTGGTATCTCTTTATTCATGAGATGCAAGGTATTAAAATACATTATCAAATGTATTATCAAATGTATTAAATGTGTGCTGGGAGGAGACTTTTTTTCTGGTATTGGGGATTGTACACAGGGGCACTTAACCACTGAGCCACACCTTCAGACTTTTTTGTATCTTTTTTAAATTTTTTATTTAGAGAGAGGGTCTTGCTAAATTGCTGAGGCTGGCTTTGATCTTGGGATCCTCCTACCTCAGCCTCTTGAGACCCTAGAATGACAAGTGTGCATCACCATGCCCAGTTAAGGAGGAGATTTTGATCTCCTCAATTTGATATCTCTGAATTCTTTTTCAAGTTTAAATATTCATAATCAGGGGCTAGAGAGGTGGCTCAGCGGTTTCGGTGCTTGCCTGGCAAACGTGAGGACCTAGGTTCAAACCCCAGCACCACGTACACAAATAAGTGCTGGAAAACTAAGGCCATGTGAAAAACTAAATAAAGTTGTTTCTCTCTTTCTCCGTCTCTCTCACTGTCCTTCTCTCTTTGGAAAAAAAAATATTCATAATCAGATTGTCCAAGTCCCGTAAATTAAACAAGACAGTCTATTTTAGGGTTACCAGAAAACATGTAAGACACCAATTAAAGTTTCTTCTTGCAAATAAACAAAACATTATTTTTCTTTATGTCTTTAATGTTGTACTGGATATGTGTGTGTGTGTGTGTGTGTGGTGTATGTATATATATGTTATAAATTATTCATTTTTTACCTGTGTATGTTTTTCCCCTTTCTAATTATTTTCAAATTTGTCTTGTCTTAATTTTCTACAGTTTGATTAAGTTTCTTCAGTGTGTGATGATGTGATCTGCTCATAACCAAAAGCATGTGGCAAAACTATACAGATTGTGTAGAATTAATTGAGATCCATAATCAGTTGGTTTTGAACTAATACAATGGGAGATGATATATATGTATCATCTCCCATACAATATTAAGGACATACTTATACTAAAGTAAACAAATTGTTTTGTTTATTTAAAAATAAAACTTTAATTGTGGTTCTACATGTTTTCCGGCTTTGAAAAGCTGAGCAGGTAGGTGGTGAACTTCCCTGGGGAGATGCTTCTGGGAGCGGAAAGCTTATGGAAGGGAATTCTGCCAACTTAAAGGCGCTGAGAAGAGGGTCCAGAGCTCCTGAGCAGAACACAATAGCCAAGATCTTGATTTCAGTATTGTGAGAATCTGAGCAGAGGGAGCAGATAGTCCATGCCTGGCCTCTTGATTCGAGGAAAGAGTCAGAAAATCTATATATGTTATGTTACTAAATTTATAGTCATTTTGTTGCAGCTGAGAAAGCTAATACAACCACATCAGCACAAATCATAAATACTTGGATGTTATACTTTCACATTTATAGGCAATTTCATCTATTTCAGATCTTGTTTGTTTTCACTCCTTCCTGAAAGAAAAGACAAGTTAGATACAATGTAGTTAAACAGAAAAACGAGTTTCAGGTTCACCAAGTTTCTTTTATATCCATGATTTTTCCCTTAGATTAAGTTTTATAAGTATAGATGTTTTGTTTATAATTATAGAGGTTTATACTTACTTGTATTCCTTTATAATCTATCATATTTCTAAGCTTATTTTGATATTTAATCAAAATATCTTAATTACACAAGCAAAACAATATTAAATTCAGTGGATTGTACATTTCAAAATTAAATA
The DNA here is from genome assembly GCA_004027875.1 of Aplodontia rufa. Taxonomy (NCBI): domain Eukaryota; kingdom Metazoa; phylum Chordata; class Mammalia; order Rodentia; family Aplodontiidae; genus Aplodontia; species Aplodontia rufa. Next base: position 55,837 of record PVKS010003787.1, read on the forward strand.
TAACAACGATGTAAATAAACAAAGGAAAATAGCCAGTTTGCAATGCTAATGTGCTGCCATTTTCTCCATTTATAGTTTTGCTAAAATGCTTTTTTCTCAAAAATCATTTTAATGATATATTTTCCTATTGTCTCATTTTCTCTCATTATATTCAGTTTCTTCATTAGTAATTACAATGATAGTCTGATATTTCATTTTATTCAGAAAACTAGACAATATGAATTATTTTGTGCAGAGCAATATTTTACTGGTATTACACTGTTGAAGTTTCTGCTAATATAAGCTTCATCTAAAAATGTCATCTGTGAAATTTAGAAAACTTTGAGCTCTACTACAAATATATATACATAGAATGTTCTGAATTTATTTTTCATAGAATTGATATGCATTTTCTTGAATTAATATAAACAATACTTAAATATTTAAACTCTTGAAGTTTAAGAATTTCAGAAACTGGGGCTGGAGTGGTGGCTCAGTGGTTTGGCACGTACACAACTAAGTGTTGGAGCAACTAAGGCCATGTGAAAAACTAAATAAAAAGTTGGAAAAAAAAAAGAATTTCAGAAACCCATGCTCATAGAAAACAATATCTGCAACTATGCCATCATTATTATGCTTAGATTTCACACTTAAATTAGATATTTTATACATAATATTAATATTAATAACTCATAAGAAAAGTATGATTTTTAAATATATTACTGGAGAAAATAATTATGTGAATTTTAAAATGATTTGGAATAAAATATGTTAAAACTATAAAATATAAATGTTTCATATTATACACGTTTATGTAAAATTGGATTTAGGCGTAAATAATGTGTGTGGAATATTAAGGCAGCAGTAAGCTAGTTCAGAAATAATCTGATCATCTGCCCACTACTGGCATCCTATAGTTAATTTAAACAGCACATAACACTGTTCTGCTTTCAGACTTCTAAGTTGAAGTGTCTAGGCTCTAATTGCATTCTGGTAATTATTTTCTGGGAGTTTAAGCAAAAGAGCTTTGAAATCTTGCTGGAATGCTTCTTATATATAAATACCTCAAATTTTTATGTGATTAAACCAAGGAGTCTGGAAAGCAATCTCTGGGGAAGAAAATTCATTGAACATATGTGAAATTCTTCTTCAATTATTTTAATTTTAGTTAAAATTGCATGGGGGTATCTTGAGATCCCCATTTACTCTCTTGTAACATTCCTATTGCTCTCTCAGTCTGCATGTCTAGGTCACAATTTTTTTTTCCTAAATGTTAATCAGTTTCATTCTGAGATGTGAAGATAAGATTAAAAATTCAGGATGACTAAAATCAAACTCAGTCTGAATATGAAACGGTACAACTTGGATATCTGATGTGCTTTGCATTATAAAAAATACTTTTTTTTGCATTCTTTTCTACTTCTAACTACGATTGATAGTTATGGCTTAGTTTTCCACCATGGTGCCTACTAAATCTGCTAGTTCTCCTTGCTTGTTAGTTCTCTTTGCTATAGTGAGAATTAGTATAGAATACACAAGAACTAGCGCACACACACAAACACACGTATACACATACACATATTGAAACACAGATGTTCTATTTCTGTTTTTTGTTTCTGATCTGAAAAACCATTTAAAACTTTCTCACTTCTTCTAATATATCCCTTTTAATTTATCCTGCATACAACCATTGGACAAATTCTGTTAGTTAAAATTTTCATAATGTGATTTTTCTTAATAGCAATAATTTCCATTTAATATAACACTGGACATTTTACAATGATTCCAGGTCCATTTAATATAAAATTTTCATTCTCCAAGTATCTGATCATTAATATTCCCATATTTTCATTTTATGTTCCATATGGTAAAATTTGAGCTTCTCAGAAGGGCTTTTATATTATAACAACGAGCATTTCTTCGTTTGCCTTTGAAAACTGTAAATTCCACTAATAACTGCAAAAATAAAGTTTAATATGACATATAAGTTTTATATCAAAGGATGAATGAATAAACAAATTGTGGTTTATATAAAATGGACTATTATGCAGCCATACAAAAAACAGAAATTCTTATTTGCTGAAAAACAGCTTATACTGGAACACATTATATAAAGTGAAATAAGCCAGATATAAAAAGATGAATATCTCATGTTCTCATTCATTTGTAGAATCTAAAAATATTGGTCTTATAGAAGAGAGAGAATAGTGGTTACTAGAGATTAGAAAATGCTGGGCGGGGGGAAGAGGATAAATAGAGATAAAGCAATATAGTAGGTATCAAAATACAGGTAAGATACGAATTTTTTTAGTATTCTATAACACAATAGGGTTGCTATAGATCACAATAAGTCATGATATATTTCAAAATAACTTGAAGATTTTTCAAATTATATCCATTTCTTTCATGCTTGAAAAATTAACAAAGATAATTTTAAGTAATAAAATTCATAGAAATGATAATGTTTGAGAAGATGGACATGCTAACTGCATTGATTTGATTACCACATTATATACAGTATTAAATTATTGTACACTAATAAATCCTGTGCAATAAATATGTAAAATATTTGATTTAATTAGAAACTAAAAATTAATGTTTAAAATAGGCACACAATATTTTGAGAAATGAAAAACAATAAAAGTGAACAAATACTTCAAGAAAGAAACTAATATCTTGTTATAAATGTATTATTGATAAATGTTAAATGTTAAAATGCTAAATAGCAATCTTAAAAGTCAGTTGGATCATTGGCGTTGCTGGTATGTAAAGTAACAACTATGACTAGAAATTTCATAGATATGTGAGCATGTATTTATCTAAGAGCTGACTTAGAAATACTTAAAACAGGGGCTGGAGCGGTGGCTTGGCGGTTACGGCTCTTGCCTGTCATGCACAAGTACACGGGTTCAAACCCCAGCACCTGCGTACACAACTAAGTGTCCGGAGCAACGGAAGCCATGTGAAAAACTCAATAGAAATTGATTCTGTCTCTCTCTCTCTTTCACTGTCCTTTTCTGTTAAAAAAAAAAAAGAAAGAAAGAAAGAAAGAAAAGGAAAAAGAAATACTGTAACAACAGTATTTCTAAGATCCCCAGTCTGGAAGTAACTCAATGACCTATCTATTGAAGAATTAGTAAATTATACTATCCTAAGTAAATAATATAGAAATCAATAATTGTTCCATTTTCCCTTCATTTGTAAGTTTTAAATTATTTTAAATGCAATTGAAAGAAGACATTGTAGAGATGCCTATGGGCTATGTGTGTCTGTGTGTGTTCCTTTGTGTGTGTGTTTGTGTGATGCCTTTGTGTATTTATTTAGGTCTTTTTACCACTTCTGCTGCAAAATATCTTTTCGTCCAAAAAACAGTTTTTAAGGTTTGAATTCTTCTCTGGAAAGATTGTCTGCTTGGCTCCTGATCCTACTCCAATTCTCTGCCAAGGTGCAGAAGTGCTGACTCAGGTATAGCCTTCCTGCAGCTCTCACACCAAGAGGCTCTGCTCTTGATTGCCAGATGGGAGACCCTACAAGCAGTTTACTGACTGAAGTCATTATTCCATGCACCTTTGCCCTGTAAATCATGATGAGTTTTGAGAGATTCCAGTATCTGAGTTCAACTTTGACTAAATTGTACTATTTTAATAAAATAAATTTCTTATATTAATTTTAATTTTGATGTATTCAAATTTTAAAGAATATAATTTTATTCACAACAAATCAAAGAAGTATGTGTGTTAAATGTATGTGACCTGCCTTCAGTTTAAGAAATAAATTATATCCATTTATTTCATGCTTGAAATATTAACAATCAAAGAAAATTTTAAGGATTTTTTTTTTTTATGGTACTGGGATTTAAAACCAGGGGAGCTTAACCACTAAGCACATCCCCAGCCTTTTTTGTTTTCTGCTTTGAGACAGAGTCTAGCTAAGTTGCTTTAAGTTTTCCCTATATTGCTGAGGCTGGCTTCAAACTTGTTTACCTGCAATGCTCCTGCCTGAGCCTCCTGAGCCTCTGGAATTACTGGCATGCACCACAATGCCTGGCTAAGGAGAATTTTTAAATATCTAAAAAAATATAATATTGGAAAAAGTCTCAGGAAAAGCATTGATTTAGAAGTAGTATAATCAAACATGATATGCATAAAAAGCACAAAATTGCAAAAATTGTTGCACATAATGAAAACAGAAAAGAATAATAATGTTTACCATTTGATGTATATAGTTTGTGCATAAGCTACTGATTTCATCTCATAAATTACTTTATAAAGTTTTATGATTTCTTTCACTGGTGTTCTGGGATCCAAAGTTTATGAAACCCATAGAAAATCATAAACTTTTAGATTTAATTCTTATTCTTACTGCATTTTTTCTTAAGATGTGTCTTAGTTTTTCAGGGCAATCATAACAAAGTAATATGAATTACATAACTTCAACAACAGAAATTTGCTTTCTCACAGCTGTAGAAACTAGAAATTTGGGCCAGAAGGGTTGGTTTCTTTTGCAGTCTCCCTTCTTCTCTTATAGATGGAACTCTACAAATTCTTTTCTCTGTGTGTGTATGCCTTCCTGCTTCTTGTAGGAAAAACAAGCACAATAGTTTAAATTCCACCCTAAAGATTGCACTTTAACTCATTTAAGGAATTTAAATAAAAATGTTGCATTTCAGTTTTAGTTTACTTTCAGAGAATTTATGTTTACTTTTCCGGAGACATCTCTATGGATTTAGCAGTGCATGTGTGGGTTGATTTTACGGGTATTTCTCACGATTTCATATCATCAGAAGAACCTTGTCTCCCGGTCAACTTTTTGCTTTTGGAGTTTCAGGTTACTTCCTTCTTGATTATGTTCTAATATTAGTTATTTATGCACGTTGTCTGAAAAATTATTCCCTTAGCTCATTGTCACATCTCTTTGCCTTTTGAATACTTTGAAAGTGCTTACAAACATTTGTATGGTTTTAAATGATGTCAAAAGTCTTGAACATGTAGGACTTTATCACAGAGATATTACAAAAATCATCTTTCATTGATATTTTGACAGACTCCAGCCAGTTTTATTCTCACAGTACAAGGTCTCTAATTCTCATCTTCTTTGATACACCTAGCTGCATTTTACTGCACAATTTATAACATGATCACTATGTCAAGTTAAACATTATAACTCCACTAATGGTGTCACATTGCTTTAACCTTTTGAAATTATAGTGGTAAACCTACAAAAAAATTGCAGAAATTAGCCTCAAAATATGGATATTTTGTTTAATACTTAGTACTTAACTAATGTGAACAGCAGATAACAAATTATAAAACCTTTTCCTAAAAGAACTCATAGGTGAATGAAGCTCAGTTGTGTAATACAAATACGTGAATACAGTAGTGACTGACCTTAACAGACTCAGTTTGACTGTGGTATTACACAGATCACGAAATCACAATTTGCCTGTACATTATTCCTTTACACTCACTAGTGGAAGTTGATGTGTGTAAAAGAAAGATTGCAATGTTTTCTGAAAAAAACATTGACCCTCCACATCTGAAGGATTATTTATGATCATATACTTTTTCATAAACCATAACATAAACTATTTGTTTCTTACTGGTATTTCTGAGTGAAAAATGAAGATCAATTGGAAGAAATAGGTTGAATTTAACAGAATCATAATCTCTACTTCAACAATGTATCTTAAAAAGTTAAAAAGATGGAAATAAAATACAAATTTAAAGTAGAAGTAAATAAGGGTAATTTAATTAGTTTTTCATGTAGTTTTCTTTGTTCCAACACTTCTTTGTGTTCATGATGCTGGGTACAAACCCATATCCTTGTGCATGCCAGGCATGCACTGAGCCACCGGTCCAGCCCCTTTTTGAAGCTATTGTGAGTGTAATAGTTCCCTTGATTTCTTTCTTGGCAGATTCATTATCAGAGTATAAGGAAGCTATTGATTTTGGAATCTAGATCTTGTGTCCTTCCGCTCTAGCTTAATTTGTTTATAGACTCTAGAAGTCGTCTGGGAATTTGTTCCTGTACTCTATGAATAGGAGCATGTCATCATTAGAGACAGTTTGTCTTCTTTTTCTATGTGTATCCCTTTAATTCCTTCTTTCTTCTGATTTCTCTGGTTAGAGTTTGAAGAACTACATTGAAGAGAAATGGTAAGTATGGACATCCTTGCATTGTTCCCAATTTTAGAGAAAATGCTTTTAGACTTTCTCTGTTCAGTGTGATGTTGAGTTTGTGTTTGTCATATATAGTCTTTATGATGTTTAGGCAAGTTATTTATATCACTATTTTCTACAGTGTTTTTTAACATAAGTAGGAGCTGAATTCTGTTGAAATTTTTTCTGCATCTATTGAGATAACTCATCTTAGAAATGAGAAAACTGAGGTTCAGAATTAAAAATGATTTATTATGAAAAATATGAAGCACTGAATAATTGAGTTTAATTTTCCTATTTGGTTATATTACTGATATTCTGATTTACTTCAAACTTATGTATAAATTTGTTCATTTATTTGAATATTGTTCATTGTATCTACAGAACTGCTGCTATGACGCATTTACTGTTGAAAACTACAGAATGTGTGATGTTTAACTGAGTGTTCAATCACCCAGATTTCCCCAGAATGACGATCTAAAAACTCCATCTATTGCTAGGTTTTGACCCAAGTTGAATATTCTATTTTATCAAAGAAGGAAAATGATTTTTCCATGAGTAAAACAAAACATTAAGAGGTAAGAATGGAGCTGAATAAAGCCATCATAAAACTGAGTAAAATATGATAGTTGTGTTGGAATATCAATGAATCTGGAGCAAACTAAAGATGAGAATCTGGACATTTCTTGGACTGCAGAGCCAAGCCTGTGGAAGGCCTTCATCTATGGACATTTGTCCCAACCTGAACAAATAAGATCTGAGTAGAGAAAACTCATGCATTATTCCATATAGTAAAGTTTGACTTTGTAATTTTGTTAAAGGTGAACAAGTTTGCCAAAGGACAAAATGCTTAGGCATATAGACAGTTTCCTTTACAAGGTGTACTCTCATGTGTAAGAACAACTTCTTGTGCACCAGTGAGCCAGAAAAGCAGTGGTGGTCTAAGTCCCATTTGGGTTAATTCATCACAAGAAATTTCTTCAATAAAACTGCTTTGAAAATACATGCCGAGGAGGCTGGTGGGCAGCTAAGTGTTAAAGCATTCAATTAACTCATGGCCCTGGGTTCATTCCCCAATATTACATACATACACACACACACACATACACACACACACACACACACACACACACACACATAGGAGTTAAGGGTAGAACTATTCTACATTTTCTTCATATTGCTATTTGTGGAATCTATGATAGAGAACTCTCTCTTTCTGGTTTTGCAGTCTTCTCTATATGTCTCAACATAAACTACAAATATTTTTCCATCTTTTATTACCTCTTTCTCCCTTTACTTAACTTTACCTTTGTTTGGTATGTTAGTTTGAAACATAAAACTAATGATGATGGTACCAATTGTGTCTTTAGTCATTCAATATTATCAAACAAGTTGACCGGTATTTGCTCACATACTGACTGTGGAGGTCCAAATGTACCAACATGAGTGCTGGAGTGGTGGCTCAGCAGTTGAAGGGCTTGCCTGGCATGCATGAGGACCTGGGTTTGAACCCCAGCACCACATACACAACTGTCATAGAAACAAAGGCCAGATGAAAAAAATAAATTAAGTACATCTTCTCTTTCTCTCTCACACTGTCTTTCTCTCTTTAATAAAAAAAATGTCACAAGATGAAAGCCTCAGTGTACTGGTGCTTTGTAAATTACCGATTTTGTCACATTTGTAAACTCCTGCTCGCTGCAGCAAATCACATGACCAACTCTGCTTCATGGCCTGGGGAAATGCACAACATTTTTGATGACATGGGAACAGAACAATGTTTGGTCACATATTGCTCATGGTCAACCATAAGGAAAATTTTATTTTATGCAGCAAGAGCTCAAAAAAGGAAAATCTCCTAACATGATCAATTTGGGAGCTCAGGAAAGACATCAGATTCCTTTTGGCCCTTTCCAGTACTCCTGTATAAGATATAAGTTTCCTTGAGGTCAGAGCAAGCAAAGGCTTTTACGATGGTGGCCTTTCCAATTATCACTTTCCACAAAGAAAGCATGAAGACAGGGAAAAGAGATTCTTCTGAGGTCTTTCCATCCGAAGAGAAAAAAAAAAATTCCAGAGTCTCCTAGGGGCATCCTTTTACATTGCATTGGCTCTATTTGTGCTACAAAAGCATTCCTGAAACATTACATCTCATTAGAGATGACTGTATCTTAACTATTTTATACCAAATATGTGGCAAGGATTGGATCATGGATTAATTTGATAATAACTTTTGCAAACCTATTGTGCATGCTCACTATATGCTAGGAATTTGCAATATAGTTTTAAATTTGATAGTTATATACCTCATTTAGTGTACAATCTATTTAGAAAGGCATATAACAAATATACAAGTTCATATCATATGCTATTTATAAATTCACTAAAAATAAAAAAGGTGAAGGGGGTATGAAAATCCAGAGAATAAAGAGAGTTAACCAAGCTTTATTAGCAAGGCAACCCTTGATTAGAGAATTTTAAAAATGAATTATGAAATCACAGACATGTGAAGGGAACTGTAGCAATTCAATGGGAAAATCACTTGCAGAGATCAGGTCTTCCTGAGGCTTATTTGAAAAAGTTTAAAAAAGCCAATGAACTGGGACAAAATGACCTGGGGACAGTAGAAATCAAAGCCAAATAACAGGGAGAATCTTATAAACATATACATGATTTTAGTATTTTTCTCTAAGTTAAAGGGAAAAGACATTTCAGAATTTTGGACTGAATTGTAACTTACCTAGATTTGTTCTGTAATACCCTGCTATGCTGGTAATAGACTTCATAAGTCAGGGGAGAAAGATCAGAACCCAGCAATACCCCACGTGAGCTGCAGTAGCAGTAACTCCAAGCAAGATGGCACAGGTAAAGAAGTGATGTGGTTCTAGTTTGATGTTAGAGAGAGGACACAGACAATTTGATGACAGATTCAATGTACATTATGAAAGTACCTGTTCTGATATATCCTTCTCATACATAAAACAATAGCTATTTAATAGTTATATTATGAAGATTATATAATGTAATTCTTGTAAAATTGCATTCAGTAATTTATTATATTCAATCTCTCACCTCATTCCTAAACGTCTATAATTCATTTCACTTGTACATTGAATTTCTAGCTAATAGTTATTGTGCATACCATAAGTATCCTAAATAAGGAAGTAGGGATGAAATTGCATAAATATTGAGAAGTAGAGTTAAAGCAGAACTTTAAAGACAGGGAGGTTTGAACAAAAGGCAAATGAAGTATGATGATATCAGAACACTTGTACTAACGCAACGTTTCTGCTCTGCTACTATAAACATTGTCAACCAGCTACATATACAAGTTGAAGAACAGTTATCCCTTTCTCCCTTCAAAACTTAGGCTTTTCATTTTTTGAAGACTTACATTTCCAGAGTGCTGCAAACAAAGTTTCTGGAAGTATGTTGATGGAATATCTGATTCTGTGGGCTAGAATATATGACCTAGCACAAACCCTTCCCAGCAAAAAGACCTCTATAAACCTTCAAGTATCACATCACGCTCCCTTTCAGAAGTTCAGCTTTGTTTATTGCTACTCAATTTATTTCATGATACTAAGTGATTTTGATAGGACCATAATTGATTTCAACATTTGTTATATTATTATTTCTTTTTTGAAAGAAAAATTTAATTGGTATACTATAAGGATATCACAAAAATAATCCCTGGCTATGTCTAACTCTACCCTCATTACCATAGAATATGAGAAAACTCTGAAATAACTATATTTCATATATATGAATTTAATTTCAAAGAATATCAGATTTGGTTTCAAAAGCATTTTAAATATAAAATGTAGTATTTTCACCCTCAATACGATAATTCCTGATAATGTGATCACATTAATACAAGAGTTTAAATGCTTTTACAGAGAAGCTAATTTTTATTTCTCATAATCCATATTTTGATTTGTGATATGTGCTTAAGAACTTCATTGAATCAGGCAGTCACATACCAACTGTTACTCTCCCCCTTCATGGTACAGAATGCAGCATGTCTATCATACTGTAGCATGGATAAAACTAGTGGATATTTGCTCTTGTTTGCTTTAGTAATTGTGCCAACTAAGATTTAATTATATAATATATAAACTCTGTGGGGGGGAATATTTAAGTTAATTATAACAAATCCAGTGGCACAGTTTGGGCTATAAAACAGGAAATCTTCATCAACCAGGTTTCATATTCAAAGCTAAATCTTGGACTGCAGACACTTCTCTTGTGTTGTGATAAGAATGTGATGCTAAATATCTCAAAAAGAAAGAAATGGGCCTCCTAAGCTCTCCTTTTTCACAGTGATGTCAGAGATCTATGGCTACATATATTTCAGTGCCACAATAATCAAAGCTTATAGAAAATATGAAATAATTGTAAATTGCAATTTAATCTCTAGTATCGCATTTAGTTATTTTAATTTTTTGATTTTGTTTATTTATTTATTCATTGATTTATTTTTGCGTGTACGGAAATCACAATGAAGCCGTGAGTGGCTCCTTTCTGTATTCTGGCTCCATGCTATGAATGTTTGCTGAAGATAGATCTTATAAGGAAATAAGGCATAAGGAAGTTCAAAATAGTATGTGCTGCACAAAGGAAATTATTAACTCAGTTTGGCAAATAGAACATTATAATAGAACAAAGGCATTCAGAAGGGATGTTGAATGTTAACAGATGAAAAACATCTTGTGTTTTTATAGTTAAAGTCCCTGTTTACCAGCACGTAGTGCTGGTAATTATCATAATAAAATGATAAGACTTCTTGCTGCTTTCTATTCCCCTCACTCATGGTTTAAATGACTCCCTGAGTTAGTCTTCCTTTATTTCATTGTGTTGTTTCATGCCATAGCTCTGGCATTTTCTATTTTGCGACAGGGTCTCCCTAAGATGCTTAGGGCCTTACAAAGTTGCTGAGGCTGTCTTGGAACTTGTGATCCTCCTGACTCAGCCTCCTTAGCTGCTGAGATTATAGGCATGTACCACTATGCTCAGCCTCAGAAGTAGTCTCAGTGGTAGTGTTGAAATGAAAGGATAGGACAGTGATTTCAATATTCAAATGGATAGGATATATATGTATTACATATATATCACAATTTTCTATGGACCAACCTAAAATATGTAACTATCTACAATAATATTCCACTTACCACATGCTATTGTGTATATAAAATATAAATAGAATTCTGAAAGAATAATAATAAATTGAACAGTTATAATATCTAGCAAAGTTTAAAACCACATATTGCACTTTTCATTCTCATTCCTTTAATGAGTTCTAATTACTGAATGTGCATCTTGTAATATTCTTTACATATTTTTCCTACAGTTTCTTCAAGATGTTATTGACTTACATTCTGTAATATGTAATATCAACTAAATGCAATTTGAGTTACAGAAAATTGTCCTTAGTAGCTTTCTTCTCCATCAGATGTACCTTCCCTCTATTCCCTGCAAAAAGACTAATGGGGCTCAAACGATCTTAGGGTATTTCTGAAATTGTCCACAATCTGTTTGATGCACCTAAGAAAGCATACGGTCACCAATTCCAATTCTGCAGTTCTTGATGCTGGTGAGGCAGCCGGCACTTTTATGCTACATTTATGTTCGGTTTATTTTGTAATCTAGGATTACAGTATTAATATTGCTGCACTCAGAGTTTTAGACACACGATTGACTCCAACAGATTTTACCTTTTTATCACAAGCATTAGCAGGGTCCTTTCTCTTAGCAGCAATATAGTTATATACCATTACCATGCAACTCAAAAACTTATCAATGAATCCGTAGTCTACTGAACAGGTGCTAAAGTTTATAAACTTAAAGAATAAAACATGCTTACTTTTATTTGCAGGAAAATCATCACAACCAAACAACCTTTATAATGTATACAGTATTAAATATGACAGATGGCTGGTGCCTATGCTAATGTCCAGAGTCTCATATTTTCCTATAATTTCAGTGCCTGCACGACTCAAATCTTGTACTTCTTTTGGGGCAAATAAAGTATAGAAATATTTTTGAAGAATGGCTTCAATTGCATGGGCTCAATTTGTTTCTGAATAATGGCAATTTATGTACACTAATAAAAGTGTTTACAACTGCTGTGGGCAATGAAAGAAATAAAGAGGGGAGCATGACAATTTAATAAGGAAGGGTACATGTGAAAGTGTCACGTGTTCACCAAGAAAGACAAAGGTGAAGGTAAACCAGTTATCTACACAAACAATAACTTGCATTTGAAGGGTTGGCAAGGAACAAATAACAGAAGGGAGATGCAGAGGGAGCAACTGACCATGGTCTAGCAGTGGGGAAAAATAACCCACAGTGATAATTCTATGGGGAAAAGTATGCAGATTTGCTCTTTGGAGTCAACATCTTCTGTACAAATAAACTGGATTAAGCCAGTTCAATTTGGTCTTTTTCCTTTCTTAAGATAATTAAATCACCAAAAGAAAAAGAATATTTCATTTAAACTTGAGAATTTAGAAGACCTCCTGTTGTAGTGAGCTTTTTTGCTTCTGGAACTAGATGACCTGACAATAACAATTTTAGGAGGAAATGATTATTTTGAGGGCTCTTGATTTCAGAGATCTTAGTCCTTAGAAGGCGAGCTCCATTCCTCAGGGCTCAAGGTGAGGCAAAACATCTCCATTGAAGAGTGTGGCAGAGGGAAGCAGCTCCAAGCATTGCCAGGAGGCATAGAGAGAGAGAAACTCCACACCAGATAAAAAATAGATACCCCAAAGGCAAACCCTCAATGACCCACCTTCTCCAGCCACCCCTTACCTGCTTTCAGTTGCCAGTCCATCCCTATTCAGGTCATTAACTCCTGGATAGGGTTCAGGGTCTCATAACCCAATCATTCTACCCCTGAGCTTTTTTGCATTATCTCACATGATTTTTAGTGGGACACCTTTCATCCAAACTGTAATACCACCTTAATATCCTGATGAACAGTTGATGTTCCTTGTCTGCAGAGCAAATCTACAGCTTTAATCCTGTGGCAAGAAAAGCTGAACTCCTACTTTTGCTTTCTGTGCATGTTCATGATATGCCGGATAACACAAAATGATAAGTTTTCACGATTTACTTTTAGAAAGCTGTTAATGAACCCTTTCCCTTTGGTAATCCTGTCCTCCATTATGCACAGTCACAATTCAAGGACAAAGCTTCATGCTTTAGATCCTCTCTCCAGATAATTAAGTTCAGAATTACAGAGTGTTGGTTGAACTTGTTCTCTCCCCTTTTTACTATCATTTAAAAGTAGAAGAGAAGACAAATGAATTAAATGTAGAAAAAATTAAATATTTATTATACCGGGAGATCATTCTGAAAGTTTGAAAGGCAGTTCATTTAAAATGCACATTATTTTCTTTCTTTAAAAAAAAATTTGAGCAGCTGAATGGGTGGCTCAGCGGTTAGGGCGCTTGCCCAGCATGTGCAAGTACGCGAGTTCAAACCCCAGCACAGTGTACAAAACTAAGGGTTTGAGCAACGAGATTCGCATGAAAAACTAAATAAAAATTCTTTCTCTCTTTCTCTCTCTGTCTCTCTCACTCTCCCTCTCTCTTTTAAAAAAATAATTATTTGAGAAAAAGTGACATTTTGACACATTTGTCTTTTTTTCTTTTTAAGAGAGAGGGACAGAGAGAGAGAAAGAGAGACTCAGAGAATCAAGTTTATTTAGTTTTCATGTGGCTTTCATTGATCTGACACTTTGTGGAGCTGGGATTTGAACCTGCATCCTCATGCGTGCCAGGCAATCACTGTAAACACTGAGTCACTGCTCAGCCCCCAACACATTTAATACTGGTATTAGAAATGGTGAAAGACAAGAAGAGAACATGCACACCTAAGAACAGAGCACATCGGGAAAGATCAGACTAATTTGTTTTTGGTTGGAAATCATTTTCTACTCCTGGAATGTTCCTTTTTACCACTCAATAGCACACGTTCAGGCTCCTTTCGGTGCTGCTGTTTTTCGTTGTTCTTCATGGGGGCATTGCATGGAAACTTCGTAGTCACCAAGCTGATGTTAGTTGTACATGCACAGAATATGTTTATCTTGTTTATTCTTATGTGAGGCTGAGGATGGAACCCAGTGCCTCACCAGGTTGGCAAGAGCCCTGCCACTGAGCTACAGCCCCCAGCCCTGCTGAAGTTCTTTTCTCATTGGATTGTACACAGACTCATTTTGCCATTGGAATTTAGAAAACAAGTTTAAACTACAGCAGGATAAAAATGTAGTATTATTTACTAATGACAAGTCTTCTATTTTTTTAATATTGGTGGAAAATATTTATTTAGATGAAAAATGCTTTCAAGTGACACCCACAGCCAAAAAAGTAACTTTTCAAGCAATTTACATACTACTGAATCAAAATGAAAAAAGTCTCAAAAGCTTCTTGTAAAGTAATGATTGTGGATGTGAAAGTTGAAGAATGCTTACTGTGATTGTTGAGTAAAAAAAGTCTTTAGTGGGAATTATTTTTCATATTAAATGTCTTGACATAAAGTGACTATCAGAAATTCTCATCAGTTTTGTAACTTAGTGTATTTTTCAAAGTGATAATTAAGAACCAAGGGTCGAATGTCTTCACTCATCTGTGGAGGCTGGAACTAGACCCTGGCCATTGAGAAAGGAGGTCTATTATCATGTTTTAAATCTGGATAAGGTGTAATGTCATACAACCTAAGGCATTTGTAGAGATGTTGTGGGAAGGGGAAGGGAGGGATAAGGGTGAGTAATTGGGGCTGGGCACTCTTGGGGGTAAATCTAATCTTCAGAATCTATATACATTTTGTATTATTTTGTTAAAAACTTGTATGATTGTTCAACAAATAAATTCGTCAATTAAAAAGAAAAAAAAGAGCATTACAGAGCCTGAAGCGGTGGCTCAGCGGTTATAGCACTTGCCTCGCATGTGCAGGGACGGTATTTCAAACCCTAGCACCACATGTACAACGAAGACTCGGAGCAATGAAAGCCACATGAAAAACAAAATAAAATTGATTCTTTCTCTCTCTCTCTCACTGTCCCTCTATTGTTAAAAAATAAATTACAAAAATAAAAAGAAAGAATTACAGCTGGAAAACACTAGATTGAGTTATAATTACTTTTTAAAAATTCAGATTAAAAAATGCTTATATATATACCAATACATGTGTGCATGTAATATATGTATACATATATACACACATACATGTGTATATATATTGTTTTAACAGCAGATATGTTTAATCTGAGAGAGAAATTAGGTTTACACTCCATAGCATAATTAGCAAATAATTCCAAATATCATAACATTTAAAATGTTTTTGGTAATAGAAAATAAATTTTTCAGAACCATTTTATACTCTTTGCCTATCTGTATGTTGAATAAGAATTCAGTGTTCTGAAGACAAACAGAAGTTTAATTACTTATACTAGTTTTTGTTTTCTGTTCTTTTGAATCATTTTACTATGAAAACATCCATCACAACTGCATCTTCTGGCATATTTTCATAATACACTGTCTTTTCTAGCTCATTTCAGAAATAGCATCATGTCCTGATGTATAAAGAGCAGAAATTTTTTTCATACATTTGGTATATTATTTTTAACCTCCTCCAAATTGTGAAGGTTTCAAAGAGAAAATAGTGAACCATGAGGATCATTTTAGGAAGCAACAGACCGCATACAACTTAAAATAATTAGAATTCTTTACATGTTTACAGTTTAAATAAATTTCATTTTAGCTTCTGTTTCTGAATTTAGAAATTAAATTCCTGTCACCATGACTGGTAATACAATTTTCCTCTTTGTCTTCTGAAACAGTCTTCCATTAATGTCAAAAATTTTCTGGGAAGAAAAAGTCATAAATACTTGGCCTATGCACACCTGATATCAGATTCTGGAGTGTGAAGGTTTTAGTGACACTTACCACGAAAGTAAAGAAGGGAATGGTGAATAAGCATTTATTGAATAAATTAATAATATCCTCCTCATACTTAAAAACAGCTAAGTACATAATATACTTTTAAAGTAAAAATTGCAAATATATTCAAAAAAATTTAATAGCTTGAAGTAATTATTAGCTTTAAATAGCTTTGATAATTTGAAAATTTTTAAACGTTAGGGGAGTTAACTTTCATCTTTAAAAATTACGGTGAGATGATCTCCTTTATAACCTTCTTACTTTCTCATTTAACATTGCTCTACTGTATGCAGCCACTTCCCATATATGTTTCAGAACTTGGGTAGAAAACTACCAATTGCGACTGAATTTAGTTTATTTTCATGATTACATGTTAAAAAACATTGATATGCAAGATTTCTAGCCATTTTTTTTTTTTTAAATGTACGTGAGGGAGCAGTTCCTGAGATGTTTTGTTTCACTGAAAAGTTCCATGTCCAGATATTGCATGTTGTCACGTAAAAAGGTAAAAAAAGTAAAAATGTATGGCTTCTTACACTGGTTTCCTCACTTAATCTCCCAACTTATAAATCCTTCAGTTGGAAATCAATATTGATATTTTATCTAGTTATAATATTTGTTCACAGCATCGCAGAACATGTCTTGGTGATGAAATTTTTGAAGTATATTGAAGCAGTAGCTAAAACAATGAAAGAAAAAGTGATGAAAAAAGAAACTGAAAATGCATAATTCAGCGTAATGACATGATCATGAATATAAGATTTTTATTTCAAAAAAGCGTTGATTTCCTGTGAGCCAGAATCAAACAGTGCCCATTATACTTAACTTGGAAAGTCTTAACTAAAAACACCAAGATTTATAGCTATTTAAAGTAAATATAGTTTCTTCAAAAGCCAAGAAACTTGGAAATGGTAAATGATTCTTAGTAGTTACAATTATGAGGTAGAAGACATAACATTTGCATTTTTGTTGAAAAAACCAAAGTATCAATAATAAAGTCAGGAAATGTCTAGAGGCTTCCTAACTGATGAACTTGTCTTAAAACCATAATGAGTTGTGTATTTATTGATGTGTGTACTGTATACAGTACAGTAAGTGACAAGTGTGCCCCACTTCCGAGCCATCAGGACAGGAGAAGGATGTTATCAACACGGACTATAGCAATCTATCTCCAACACATAGAGATCTATTTTAAATAAAGGACTATTAATAAGTTAATAGAAATGCTAATAATAATATTAACTCCTAATAAGTTAATATTTTAAAATAAATGACAAATCTGGAATTGAAGTTTCTCAATTAATTGCTGTACTTTTAAGGCATTAAATGTGTTGCAGTAAGAGCTGAGATACATGAAGATTTTAATATATATATGTGTGTATACATATAGACACACATATATATGTATATATATACATGTATATGTATCTCAACGGAAATTCCTTTCACCACCTTTAATTCTAAATAATGATTGCTGAAATTTGAAAAGAAATTGCTGAAAATTGAAAAGAAGTTTTAGAAAAAAACTAAATAAAGCTTCCTCTGAATATTTTGTTTTTAAAAATACATTTGTCACCTTGTTCAGACTTCTTTCTTTTCTTACTGAAATTAAAATACATTTACATTATTTGTTATTTTTCCTTTTCCTCTATTGCTATGTAGTTTCATTTCAGATAATTATTTTCTTTCTTTGTTCACAATGAACAACTTATCTGTAAAGGAGAAAGAATTAGTAATAAGATTTATAGGTACAATCTACATGACTACAAGAAAGTTAGCCTTGTTATCTCTAATAAACGTAAGACTTTTCCATTCTATGACTAAGGTGCTGATAGAAAAATTAATAAATTTGGTCCTTTTCATGATACCAATACGAATCTTATCTGATAAAACCTTCGCATTTCTACAAACTGCTCACCTTAATAACAACAAAATAGATGGCATGTGTGCATTCATGCACAAGCACATGTATGCTCACACTTGTCCATGCAAGAATGTACACAATAGCAGACACCCAGTGCTGCAGCCCATGGCCTTGAGTTAGCTCTTGTTTCTATCTCATGTGTCCATGATCTATTGCAATGACTTTCTAGTAGACAGGCACAGTAAACACATTATAATTGGTACATCAAACACTTAGGATAGCTGAAAAACTTTGCAATAATTAAGCGGTATATAACCTTTTTCATATTAGAATCCCCTTTACCCGGACCCATCTATATCATAGATAGCAAAAGTGCTAAGCCATTTTCCCAAGATTAAAGAAGCTGGCTTGATGTTCTGTTTGGATTTTAATTCCATAAAGCCATATTTATTTAGAAGCAGATTGAAGAGCAACAACAACAAATGTGGCTAAACAATTTATATAGTAGCGGATTTAATTAGTAAAAGTCCAGAGAGTTCATTGTAAAGAACAAATAAACAGATTTAGCTTTCTATAAAAATCAGGGGTCATAAATTAAGTGAACAAAATTTTAATATAAGTATTTATATTTATGTCTAAGTGATTATAAATGAAATCCCTTCACAATATTTTTCAGCAACATTTGGGAAAACATAATAACAAACATAATTAGTAATGCATAGCTTAAATGTGACATAGGTTTTCCTCACAGTATTTTATAGTACTTATTTACTATGATTTAATTTGTTTTCCCCAAATTGTTAAGTGGATAAAATCTAATTTAACATTTTTAATTTCACATATTTTGTTAAATGAAATTTTAACCAAGTACTTTAGAAAATAAATATAATAAATTAAAAGCTGTGATTTCTTATTACCTTCAAATTTAAGACACTGCTAAAACCAATGCATCTAGACCAGGAGTGAATACTTGTAATAGAGCGTGACTTTTGTAATATTACGGAGTCTTCGGGAACTTTTGATGTTTGGTATTGATGGCAAAACAAGGAAATTCAGACTTCAGAAACAGCAAAAACCGGAAAGAGAGGCAAGAAAGCAGGTGACTTGCATTGAAGAAAATTTCACATTTGAAAAATATTGGGAAAAGGCTTTTGAGTTTATAGACAGTCAGAGATCAATAGTCAAGTAAATAAGAACACCAGCAAGAAATAGAAACTAACAGGCATCCAGAAAGAGTCCACAATTATTTTTTCTTTCTGCAGTGAATGTCCTTTAAACAGCTATAAAATATACCAAATAGTCTTTAAAATCTAATCATGATATTAACAGGTAATATATAAAAATGGGTAGCAATAACCATTATAAAAGTTTCTTAATATGGGAAATGATACTGAAAATTAGTATGTTTGACAATTAATGTAATTTGAGCTGCACAATAGAGAAACAAAGAACTTCTAGATCTCTGCTAGCCTGCAATATTTAGAAGACAAAATGTATAAATTAATATAGTTTGGAATATTTTAATCTCTTAAAAATTCATAGCTTAAAACGATAATCATGTGATATAAAATTTCTCATTCTGTTATTATAAAATGTATAAACAGGATGTAATACATGAATGATGTGAATTTATTATAGAAAGGACCTGAATGGGCTTTAATAAAAATATTTTTGTATCTAGTATATACTAATACCACTCTAAAAAAATTAACACATACTCACTAGGCACAATACTACTTTCCTAAGTGGAAGAAAAAGATATATTAACACATATAATTAATGTTTTGCAATACTGTAACTTTCATCTTTTTTATAATCTTGTTATATGTCTACAATAAACTAGAAGATAAAAGTCAACCTCAGTTGAAGTTGTAAAATTCCAAGTATGTCTTATGTATCATTTTACAAATATATTTTATAACTGGTTTTGTAATAATGTATACTATGAAAAATTAAAAAGAATGGGTGAGCATTAAACTAGCCATAAACTATTTTCATCATAAGTATAAAAATCTCCTCAAAGATCAAGATGTGAAGGGTTTAAAATGAGGGTCATTTTAATCTGAAAAATCATGTGAAATGCAATTTATATTTATGTTCCATATGCCAAAGATTTAATGCTTAGTATTAATAATATGGGTTTGTAAATACTTTAATCTCCATTAATATTGGACATTTATGTAAAAAAAGTATTACTGAAATGTGTGTGTATGTAGAAAATTGCACAAATCATAAACTTGATGAATTTGCACAAAAGCACACATCTGCAGCTGGTGCTCAGTTCACAAAACAGCTCAAACAACACATGTGCCCAGTGATGCAGTCCAATGAAGTACCATTGCAGTGAATGGTTTAGGACAGCCCTGCCTTTTGAAGTTTATCTATATGGAATCAGATACCATGTACTATTATTTGCTTGAATTATTTCATTCTGCAATATTTGCAAGAACAAACATGTCATTGCTAGTTATTTGTATTTTAGTTTACTACTACATAGATTTTCAAACTCTGTAAATGTGATTGTTACTCTGAATCATCAACTTGTTTGGATTGAGAGATGGGTAGGATGAAGAGTTCTGGGTACCATGCAAGATCCAGAAAAATTTCCCCAATATTCTCATGTAAGATGTGTATCATTTTAGCTCCCATATTTAACTCCATATTCCATGTTGTGTTTGTTTTGTATGTGGTGTATGGAGGAGTTAAAAACTTCATTATTTTCAACATCATGCTAAATATAATAGACTCCAACATGATTTACTAAATGGACTGTTCTTTCCTATTTCACTGGCAATGACTCCTTGATTTGATAAAATATGGCCATAAACGCAAGGATTTATTCTGGAATGTCAATTCTGTTCCAATATCTATATATCAGCCTTTGCTACATTACCCTAATTACTGTAGCTTTACAGTAAAACTTGAATTTTTTGTATTAGATTTTGTAATTTAGAAACTGAAAATGTGCTCTAAATTTATACCTTTACAAGTTAATTTTAAAGTTGATTCATTATAATTACTCATTTTAAGACTGGATTGTCAGGTCTGGGGTAGTTGCTCAGTGGTTACAGCATTTTCCTAGCACGCACAAGGACGTGAGTTCAAACCCCAGCACCATATATCCAACGAAGGGTGAGATCAATGAAAGCCACATGAAAAACTCTGTCTCTCACTGTCTTTCTCTCTTTAAGAAAAAAAAAAAAGACTAGTTTGTCAATGTGTGCAGAAAAGCCAATTGTGACTTTGTTTGGGTGTTCAATGTGTAGATCGATTTGGGAGTATTGCCATCTTAACAATAATAAGTGTTCAGGTTCTTGAATACAGATGGCTTTGTATTTATTTACTTATTTATATCTTCTTTAATTTCTAATACTGAAGGTTTGAGTTTCAATGATGTCCTAGATATTTTCTAGATATCCTTTTTGATACTATTATAGTTTTCCTAATGTACTTTCATAATTTTTATTAGAGTATTGAAATTCTATCAATTCATATGTATTAATCATACATTCCACATGCTTACTGAACATATGTATTAGTGTTGAATTTTATTTATTTATTTTTGGTAGTTACATTTGTATTAAGTAACTGGGTTATTTTACAATCATAACTGCTTATAAAGTAACCATATGTCATGTTTTTGATACAAATCCAGAGTCACCCCCACATTGCTCATACCAGTCTCTTCGCTCTTGATTCTTCTATATTTCCCCCATAAGAGCTATAAATGTCTACATATATACATATATATGTACACACACACACATATAATGTGGTAAACAATACTAACATTGTTGAATGTCTCCCTAGATCCCTACCTATTCTCCCTCACTCTTCACTACCCTGCAATCCCCCCCACATATCTATGGTTCCCCTAGATTGTGTGCTGCTACACCTTTGCTGTGTCTGATACATAAGTTTGACAACCTTTACCCCAAGCATGGGTTTTGTGGTTTTTGTTCTAGACTCCACAAATGAGGGAAAGCATCTGACCCTGCAGGTTAGGCTAGCTTCACTCAGCATGATTTCCTGCATTACTATCCATTTACCTTCAAGGGCTGTAATATTTCTGTTTCTAATAGCTGAATAGAACTCTGTAGTATGTATATACATAGTACGTGTGTATGTGTGTATTTATATATATTTATATATATCACACATATATACACACATATCTCCGCAACTTTTAGAGCATTCATCCAGTGAGGAGCATCTGGGTTGATTCCATAACTGAGCTGCTATGAACACAGATTTTGCAGTGTCAGTGTAATGTCCTGATTCTAACTCTTCTCAGAAAATACCCAGGAGAGGGATAGCTAGTTCATACAATGGAATCAACCCTATTTTCTTGAGGAGCCTCCACACTGCTTTCCAGACTGTCTACCAATCTGCAGTTCCACCAACAGTGTGCTAGCGTTCCTATCGCCATGCAACCCATGCAGCATCTGTTATTGTCTATATTCTTCATCTTTACCAATCTGACTGGACTGGTGTGAGATGAAATCTTGATGTAGTTTTGATTTGCATTTCTCTAATTTGGACACTTTCTCATGTATTCATTGTCTTTCTCCATTTTCTCTGTTGAGAAGTTTCTGTTTAGCTCTCTGGCCCATTTATTGTTTGCATTGTTTGTGTTGTTGATACTACGTTTTTTTAGTTCAATGCAAAGTTTTCATATCAGTCCCCTGTCAGAGGAATCACAGGACATGATTATCTCCTATTCTGTAGGTTGTTGACAGTTTTGACCAATTCTTTGTTTGAACAAAAGTTTTTAGTTTAATGGCATCCCACTCATTGATTCTTGGCTTTAATTCTTTTGCTTTGGGTGTTTTGATGAGAAAGTTGTTGCCTACTCCATATGCTGGAGTGTTGGTCCTAATTTTTCTCCTAGCAGTTGAATCATACCTGGTTTTATTCCTAGTTCTTTGGTTCATTTTGATTTGACTTTTGTGCAAGGCGAGAGATAAGGATCTAATGTCAACTTCCTGAAAATGCCTGTCCCATTTGTCCAGCACCATTTGTTGAATAAGCTGTCTTTCCTAGTGGTGTGTTAATTTTCTTTATTTTTTCGAAGAACCAGCTGTTTCGTTGACTTTATTTATTTATTTATTTATTTATTTATTCACTTTGTGTGTGTGTGTGTGTGTTGTTCTGGGTTTCATTGATTTCAGTCTGATTTTGATTATTTCCTGTCTTCTGCTTGCTTTGGGATTAGATTGATCTTCCTTTTGTAGGGATTTGAGGTGCAACATTTGCTTATTTTCAAGATCGCTCCTGAATTATTATATAAGCACTCAGTGCTACCTGTTTTCTTCTTAAGAATGTTTTATTGCTGTCCCAAAGATTTCAATGTGTTGTGTATTCATTTTTATTAGCTTCCAAGAATTTCTTAATTTCTGCTCTCATGTATTCTTGGTTCCATTCTTCATTTTATAGGGTATTATTCAGTGCCCATGTATTTATTTATATATTTTTTATTTTTATTTTTTAAAGAGAGAGGGACAGTGAGAGAGAGACAGAGAAAGATAGAAACAACTTTATTTAGTTTTTCACATGGCCTTAGTTGCTCTAACAGTTAGTTGTGTACCCAGTGCTGGGGTCTGAACCCGGGTCCTTGTGCTTGCCAGGCAAGTGCCGAAATCGCTGAGCCCACTCCAGCACCCAGTGCCCATGTATATATGTGTTTTCTGTTATAATGTTTGCTATTAATTGCCAGGGTTATGGCATCATGGTCTACTAGGATACATGGAATAATATATACTCTTTTCATATTTGCTGAGATTTCATTTGTGATCTAGATTATGATCTAGTTTGGAGAAGGATTCATGCACTGCTGAGAAAAAGATATATTCAGCCAATTTAGGGTGGAATATTCTATATGTCTGTTAAGTCCATTTGATTTATGGAATTGTTTAGGCTGGAGATCTCTTTATTGTTCTTTTGCTTTGCCAAACTGTCTATTGGTGACAAAGGAGTGTTGAAGTCTCCCAATATTATTGCGTTGAGGTCCACAAGTGGTTTCATGTCATGGAGTAATTTATCCACAAAGTTGAGAGACTTGGTGTTTGGAAAGTATATATTTGCTATTATTATATCTTCCTGTTGTATTATTCCCTTTACCAGAATGCAGTGGCCTTCTTTCTCTCTTCTGATTAGTTTATGTTTGAAATCCACTTTTTCAGATATATTGTGACACCATCTTGCTTTCTTGAGCTGTACACCTGGTAGATTTTTTTAAATCCTTTTACCCTCAATCTGTGGATATCATTGACTGTTAGATGCATCTCTTGTAAGTAGGATATTGTTGTATTTTGTTTTTTTTTTATCCAATCTGATAATCCGTGTCTTTTCATTGGTGCATTGAGGCCATTCACATTCAGTGTTAGGATAGTTATGTGGTTGTGGTTCATAGTCATCTTGTTGTATTAGTCAGTTCTCTGCTGTCTTGGTTGTTTGTTGATAGCATGTAGCTTTATTGGATTTACTCTGTTTCTGTGTTTTGAGGATTGTTTGATTGTTCTTCTATCTGAAGTTGATCTTTGAGGATTTTTTGTAATGCTGGTTTTCTTTGCATGACTTTTGCCTATTTAATCTTATTGTGAAATGTTCTTATGCCACAACTGAATTTGAAGCTGAGTTTTGCTATGTATAGTATTCTTGGGTGTATGTTGTCATCATTCAGACATTGAAAGATCTCCTTCCAGGGTCTTCCTTCTAGAGTCTGATATGAAAAGTCAGAGGTGACCGTTATTGGTTGGCCTCTGAGTATAATTTGTCATTTTTCTCTTCAGCCTTTAATATTCTTTCCTTGATTACCCTGTTATACATTTTTGTTAAAGAGAGAGGGACAGTGAGTGGGTGTGAGAGAGAGAGAAAGAAAGAATCAATTTCATTTAGTTTTTTTGTGTGGCCTTCATTCCTCCAACACTTTGTTGTGTACGTGGTGCTGGGGTTTGAACTCCCATACTCGTGCATGTCACACAAGTGCCATAATTGCTGAGCCACTGCTCTAGCACCCTGTTATACATTTTGAATATGATGTGTCTCTGTGAGCAACTTATTTGATTAGGCCTATTGGGTGTCCTATATGCTTCATAGATGAGTATTTCTGACTCTATTCTAATATGGGAAATTTTTTCTTTAAGTATTTGGTGAAAATATTCTTCATAGCATTCATTAGCCTTTTTATTGCTTCCTGTTCTTATAGTGTTTCTTATTATTTCCTCCTAGACATTTTGAAAGTTCCTCTCATGTTCTGTGAGATTTTATTTTTGTCTTCTATGCACTCAAGTTGCTCAATCCTCATTGTCCAAACTTCTTTCTTCAAGAGCTGAGGTTCTGTTTTCTATAGAAGTTTGTCTATTATTAAATTCTTCCATTTGTCCTCTGATGTGATGGACTGCAGATTTTAGCTCCATTAGTTCCTTTTTCAGTACATCTAGTTCTTTGATAATAGAGTTCCTCATCTCTTGAGTTTCTTCACTTATTCTCTTCATCAAATCTTCTTTCAGGTCATTGTTTGTTTTAGTAATTAGATCATTAATAATTTTTTTCTCGGCTTCATCCTGCTCCTTATTCATAGGTTCCTTGGTTGAAGAGTTCTCTGCTTGAGGTGAACATTGTCTAGTTCAGTTCTTCACCTTTACCAAGCTCATGGATTTTTCCCTTTGTGGAAACGAGGCAAGTCTCTGGGTGATTATTCCTTGCAGGTCAAGTGGTTGGGTCAGACCTGTCTCTCCAATGACCACGTTCTTCCAGAAAATTGCTATTTTGTGGAGCCTTATTTTGTTGCATATTTTGGATCTAGGTTCCAGCTCTCAGATTTAGACCCTGGCTGGGCTGCTGAGCAGCCTGCTGAGTTGTTGAAGTAATGTAGTATGGTTGCATTGCTGAGTCCTGGGGTCCTGAAAATGTCAGGTGGCTCCCAGTGGACCAGCCTATGCCCTGCACTGGGACCTGGGATCCTTGGTGGTAGAGATGGACCCAATATGTCTGGATCTGGTGTGTATGTCCGGGCGTGGTGTCCTCGGGGTGTCCTGCATGCCTTTTGGTTATGGGTCCAAGTTCCTTGGGATGTGAGTCAGCAGTGTGTTCTCAAGGTGTTGTGTCCCTTGCATCTGCCAAGACTGGTGGGGTATCCTGGGCAGTCTCAGAGGCTCGGATGAATCTAGATGTGGAGTCCTTGGAGGTGTCCTGCACACTTGCTAGAGCTGGGGTCCATGTCTTTTGCATACTTAGGGGCATGTCAGGGTCTGGGCATAGGGTGTAGTCCCGGGCATGCTTTTAGGCAGAGTGGGGTCCAGCTGTAGGGTCCTCAGGGTGTCCTCTGCACCTGCCCTGGCCAGGGTAGAGTCCTGAGCATGCTTGGCACTGGTGTGGTGTCTGGGCATATAGTGTTGAATTTTAAATGAGTTCTTTAGAATATTTTACAGAAAATGTCATGCCGCATTCAAATGGAGTTATTTTACTGTTTCTTTGACAATCTGAATGCCTCAAGTCTTTTTACTAATTTCCTCAGACAGAACATCTAATCCTTCAACAGAATTTCTCAGGGCAGAGTTTGCTGTGTTATTCACGATCTTAGCAGGAACTATATATTCTATCATCATCCTGTATGAAGTTACTGTGGGTTTTCTTAGGTGCTTTTTATCAACTTAAGAATGTTCGCTATTTTATTAATTGATTAGTGTTTTATCAAGAAAGGGTGTTGAAGTTTCCTAAATATTGGTTTTGCTTCTTTTGAGAAGATATGACTCACATTTGTACTATTAAGGTGGTGTATTACTGTAATTGATTTTGCATGCCTGGACTAAATCCTCTCTAGTTAATAGTTTATAGAATTACTATTATTTTATTTTTTAAGGTTTCAGTTCACATTATTGATTTGGTATTTTTATCTTTTTTAAATATACCCACGTACAGATATGAATTAACCTGTTAACACTGCTTTAACTGCACCCTAGAAGTCCCAATGTGCTGCATTTGTTTTTTGTTCATCTCAAAGTCATTTGTGATTTCATCTATGATTCACAGGTTATCTCAGGATATGTTAATCTCCATATATTTGATATTTTCCTAGATTATTTCTCTATTTCTAACTTAATGCTTTACTTTTATGATCTGTAAATATCCTATCATAAGCATTAGTAAAAATCATCATGGAGAAAATTTGAAATGCTGTGTAATACCTAGTTAAATGGTCATAAGTTATTTTATAATTTCATGTATATATAGAGATTATTCCACTTCCTAAGATAATATAAAACATGACTATGAATAATTTGTATGTATTTTGGATAATTTCCCTAGAATACATTTCTATAAATACTGCCATTATTATAAAAAAATAGTTGCAGTTACAAGGCTCTTGATAATGGAATTTTAATTTAAGTGTTCACTAAAATCTATGATGAAGGCTTAAGTTAACAGCCACACCAGATTGAAATTTTCCATGATATCTCCTTAGGAACTGATTATCTTGAGACCAACTTACAAGTACAAATTGGTCCCTTTCTCCACTAGCTTTGCAAAAAGTAGTTATTTCTTGGGGATTGCATGATAGATAATGTATTTGGCTACATTAAGACCATATATTTTATGAATATAATGTTTCAAGTTATCACAGTTAAACACTAAAATTTTAAAATACATAGGTAAATAAGAATTCAAATTTGACGTTCCAAATACACTTGGAAGCATAAACATGTCAGGACGGACTTGTGACAATAAATTATCTAATTACATAGCTTATATACACAAAAACCAACTGATCTAGTATCTATAAAATGTTAAGAGTAATATATTTAACACTGTAAGTGACTTTAAGAACAATAAAAACTTTAAATTATTATATAATTTTTATATTTTAATAACACGGGCTTTTTAGAGAAGTTATGCCCAAAATACACAGTATCAACCCATGGTAATATCAAGACACTTTATTTTATAAGCAATATTGCTTGGGTTCATTGTTTGAAAAGTCTCAGTCCATGATCCACCAATTGCATTGTTTTGGGTCCAAGATGAGGCATATCATCATTGCAGGTTGTGGTGGAGTAAAGCTGTTCAGTTAATAGTGACTAGGAAAGAATGAGAGAGAAGAGTGTAAGAGGGTGGGGACAGGGAGAGCCCAAGACAAACCTTTATTGACCATTTCCCTCAATTCATACCCCACCTGCCTACAATTATTGTCCAGTAGCATTTTCAAATTACCATCTAATGGTTTAATCCACTGATAAATTCATAACTCTCATAAACTAATAATTTTACCTTTGACATCCCTGTATTGCCTAACACATGGGCTTTTGGTGGCACATGAAAGATGCAAACCATGACATTCTGTCCCCAAATCCCCCCAAAATATGCCTCTCTCACAATGCAAAATCCTTTTTATCTGTCTCCAAGAGTCCTTAAAGTCTTAGTAGTGACACCATTATTCTAAAATCTAAGCTCATGGTTTCCTCTGAAACTTAAAGCAAGTTAAGTGGGCACCTGTAAAAATGAAAAGCAAGTGACATATTCCCAATGTCATAGAGTAAGCATTCCCAATCATAAAGGGAGAGATAGAGGCATGAGAAGAAGGGATGAGAGCAAAGAAAGATACAAATCTTACTGGAAAAACAAGTCCATTAATTTCAAGTCTGGCATCCAGGGCATATGGTGACAAGATATGATCCCAAGATAGCTTGGGTAATACTTTTGCATTTGCTGGTTGCAATCTACATGGCCTCTCTACTAGCCTGATTATGCTCTCTTCTTGCATCCTTAGACTATAGTCCACATTCTTGGCATCTCTTAATTTCTGTGGTTTCTGTTGCAGTTTTGACCTTACTTTCCCAGTTTCACCCATAACCCTTTCAGTGGCTGGATACAGGGATTCTGATCCTGCTACAATGTGCCTGTTCTCCAAGGCCTTTCTTCAATATCTAAGTGGAAGCTTCTATGACACCCTAACTCCAGCATTCTGCATTCCTGAAGAACCAGTTATCACATAGGTGATACCAATGTATGCTACCAGTTCAAGTATTAGTAGGAATTCCTGGGAGCCTGTTAAAAACAATGGAGGAGCAACTTCCTTGTTTTGAGAATGGTGCCTCCAGGGACTCTTAAATTTTTCCCTCTTACAACATGAGCCACTTCTCAATTATTACACTTATTTTATTTATTATTGGAGTATCTTATTTTGCATTTAGAAGTATTGCCCACAGAGTCTATAAATGTGAAATTTTTTCCACTAATTTCTAGGTAGAAGACAGCTCTCTTTCACTTTATGGTCATCATGGAGATTCATTTAAACAGCTATCATAATGAATATACTTTTTCAACAAATGAGTGAAATTTCTTGCCTGTTTTAATAACATTGAATGTATACTGATATTACTCTATTGGATATTTGAACATTGTATCAACCAGAGTTACCAAGATAGGTGTTAGTATTCTAAGTACTACCTTCTGGTTATCCCAAGAGCCAGTATAAATGATCAATACTCACTGCTATAAATGTATTATAAATAATGATTATTAACATGTAAATACTTCAAACTATGATAGAGAGGTATCCTACTGACTTTCTTCATAGAAATGTACAAAACAATCCTACATTTTATGTAGTTTCATCAAAAAAACCCCAAATATCAAAAGCATTCTTAAGCACAAAGAGCAAAGCAAGAGGCATTATAATTCTTGAATTTAAAAAAAGTTATAGTAATCAAAACACCTTTGTACTGGCATAAAAATAGACTCTTAGATCAGTGAGACAAACAAGAGAGCTTGGGAGTAAATCCCTGCATTCATGGTTAACTGCCAATTTATTTTCAACAAAGGTGCTGAGATCATACATTGGAAAAAGGACAATCTCTTCAATAAATTGTGGGAAAATTGAATATTCACATGCAGATAAATTTAACTAGATTCCTATCTTTTATCAGTTACAAAAGTAAATTCAAAATGGATTAAAATCTAAAATATAAAAACTGAAATATGAAACTTTATACTTCATTTCATTGATACAGGAAAGGAATTTCGTGGAGAAGACTCCAAAAGAACCAGAAACAAAATAAAAAAGAAATAAATAAAGAGAATTGCTTTAAACTAAGTAGCTTCTGCACAACAAAGGAAATAATAAAGAAAAGAGACTGAGACAGGACATAGACAGAACAGACTCCATCTTGTAACTAACCTAGAGTTGAACTAGGAGTTAAACTGTAACTATAAATAATAATGGGGAACCAAGAAAAATAAGAAGGAAAGCACAAGATGTATGCTTTGCTAACAGTTAATTTCTGCTTCTGGAAATTTCCGCTTGCTTGCATATTGCTAAATGGGATGTGAGTATGGTAAGAAATAAATTCATGGTTACTGAATTACTAATTGGGATGTGGCTTTTGCCTTTCTAAACCCAACATCACCTAAGCTAGCTACTGCTCTCCACATGGAGTATGCTGGCCAAATAATGAAGACTCCAATAATTCACCTATTACATGGAGTGGATTCTGATTTATTGGTTTGGGTTGCCTACAACAAGACACAGTAGAGAATTTGGAGAAAATATTATCAAGCTATACATCTGCTAGGGGTTGATATCCAAAATACACAATAGTCAAAATCTTCCAGACTTTAAACTATAAATTATTAATACCTAAGATAATGTAAATGATATTTAAATAGTTACTAAACTATATTGTTTTGGAAAGATGAAAAGATAAAGTATTTTCAAATACAGAGTAAAAATATAATTTTTTTCAACAAATTTTCTTCCACAATTGGTGCTACACATGAATGTTGAATCCATGGATGCAGAAGATTGACTGTATTTGATATTTAGTGTTCTAAAGTTCTTCAAGTGTCAGTCAATATTGAAGAAAGACAAATCAGGGGATCTAAGTTACCATTTCAGGACCTACACTTTAGAATATATAGTAGGGGAAATTAGCCTTAATGTGACTTATATTTTCATCACCACAAAATAGAAATGAAAACAAACTGATTTATATTTACACTATTTGAATGAGTTTATATTCATATATTCATATTTGTCAAGAATTTGTAAAAGTTTATTAGTTCTCTGTAATGTTGGCATATATTTCACAGAGAAAATATCTTTTACTCGTTATGGATTGAATTATTGCTGAATATTTCCTTCTACTTTATAATGGACTGAATGCTTGTGATCCCTCAAGTCCTCTCTCTTTCCACTATTTAAACAGACCAGAAGATTGCAGTTCACAATCATGACAGCACCCTAATCTTTGAATTCCAGCTTCCAGAAGTGGGAAGTTTCTGTTTTTTTATAAGCCACCTAGTTAATGTGACTTTATTATCTAGCTGGACTATGATATAGTTTTAATATGTTTTGCACTTCAATTCTTAGTAATTTGTGGTAAATTTGTTCCTAAAAGTCAAATTATTTTTAAAAAATATCTTTACAAGGCTCTGAATGTAGCTCAGTGGTAGATCACTTGACTACATACCTTTACAAGTATCCTAATTCATATTGAAGAATCTTCTCAGTAACCAAATCTTTATTAATAAGCATTTATTAAAATATAAACTAAATATGCTTAAAATGTAAATTAATCTATTATGCCTAAAATCTAAACTGAAAGTTTCTACTTTTTAAAAACACATTTTAAAATACTTTGATCAGTTATTAACATCAAATACTTTAGATCTCCAGGCAGGACTAGTTCTAATTTACATGAATTTAAATAGATTTGAGTATTGTTCTATCCTTAATTTAGAGTAATGGGAATAATGCTTCCATCCTTGTTTTAATAGGAATTTGTCACAAAGTTCCCCAAATGAGTGATCAAGCACACTGCAATTCTAGTTGTGAAATCAGTTTTTTTCAATGTGAGAGATCTGAAAGAGGACATAAAGTGAATAGAGGCAAGGTTACTGTAAAATTTAAGAGCCTAACATTTGTGGATATTTGACACACATGTAGCTCAGTGCACTCATTCAAGTTGTTCCTCATGGTATTCCTTTCACATCTCCAAAACACCCTCCTGTAGATTTAGCCAGTGAAAGCAATAATCCTGCCAATGGGTTTTCTGGGTAGGACCAAAAGTTGAAAAGTAAGTGTGAAATATTAGAATTGCAAATTCTTCCCACTGGTACTAAGCCAAAAATGCAGAGAGAGGATTAATAAGTCTTCCAGAGGATTGGTGGAGACTAAAATTTGACAATCTATGAATTGGGAAAAATGAATATCTTAAATGCTCCATATCTGATTTAACACAAGCTTTGCTTTCTTTTCCCATTTCCTCTCTGTATTGTGTGTCTCTAATGCCATTTTTCTTGATCTGGACAATACCTCTTCTAATATCCTGCATGCCTTTAGCTGTGATTAGTTCTTTGCTGTTGAAAAGCCTTTTTTATGGAAGGGGTAAATACATTTTGTGAGTAGGACTATTTAAATGACTCAAATGGAATTGCTTGATTTTAAAAAAAACTTAATATTCTGCAGTTTGTTGTTTGTAGTAAGAATTATTTATCCTTGAAAACAAGGACAATGTTCATACGCTCTAATGAGCAGACAGACTATGCTAAGGAAGAGGAGTAGGACATTTTTTTGGTACATTTTAAGTGTTAAAGAAAGATTACTGCATATAAAGAAGTATGCATAATGAAAGGGTTTTTTTGAGTTAAGCTATGAAAAATAAAAAGGATCACAACCTTTATTAAAAGTATGTAAATTTAGTATAATTTTAAAGGCAAAATAATTATATTTCAATTATTTCTGTGACTCAGAAAATATGAGACAACAGAATTGGGAAGCGAGACATTGAATCTACTTTTAAGTGCATGTGACAAAGGAATAAATGAGATAGGACCTGTCCCAACATATTCCTCTGATTCTGTCATGATTCAGAACATCTGCCTGTACTTCAATAAAGAAGACCAGCATCTTCCATTCATGATCAGAGACAACAGTACAGGGATTCTCCCATATTTTCTGCAAGCACATGCCCTCTATTTTTCCAATATTACACTGAAAGTACCATGAACATAGCATGTAAAATACTAAAGACAATCCATCAGCATTTCAAACTTGATTTGTTAATAAATCTATTCACTGCTGAAGCTATAGTCCATGCCTCTAAGGCACGTAGCAGAAATACTAATTTAGAAAATTTGTACATAGATAACCTAGCCCATACATATGTATCACATATATGTGTGTGTAATATATGTATTTCATATGTAATATTTCAGTGAGAAAACCAGTTTGTGAATGGTACGATGCAATGTTCTATATATCACATTTTATGAGTTATAAATATGAATTCCTCTACTAGTAATTGTCAGCTCTTTAGGGAATAAAAACCTTTATTAATTGAAGAATTAGAAAATGGAATAAAGTACTTTTACAGTATTCTTATTTTCACCAAATTCTTTTTCCTTTTTTTTACTTGTACCATAAGTGGCATTGATTAATGCTGACTCATCCTAAATAATTAAAAATAGATTTGCTACTCAGAAAATATTATTTGTGATTGCATCATCAAATATAAACACAATAATGTGCACAACATAGTATTTGAAACTACAATAACACTCTTTTATACTTTTTATTAAGACATTTTCTACTGACTTTTTCTAATAGGTTAAGAAAATTTTCATGTAAATATTAGACTTTTCTGGCTGTGTTTTGGAAAAAGATAATACATCTTCTGTATATATATAAAAAGTAGCTTTCAGGTACTGTTTCCTACCCATACCTTATTTTTAATAATTCTTGGAATTATTCTCCATATTTTTGGAAAATGTTCTTTCATTGCTTACTGAGCAGAATTTCCTTGAAAATGACTTTATAACTATGTAAACATTTTTATCAGGAACAAAATGGGGAATATTCACAAAACTGAATAATTTATATTTCTGAAATCTTATATAATGAATGATTTAGTGGAAGCTGTACCATTTGAGTGTGTAAGAATAAGGATAGTTTATGAACTGAATATTCAGACATAAATGAAGAAACGCAACTGGATAAAATAAAATAAGAAACTTGATATTTATCACACTTGATAGCATACTTACCACACATAAATATGCCATATTGGTTACTTTGTATTCACAAATTCTTTAGGATATAGAAATTATTTTACATTTTTTCTCAAAGAAGGAAGCAACATATCTAGTAAATTCATACTTCTATTTATGACCTGCTATTATTCCTCCACTTTCTAAAGAATATATTCTAGCTATCAAAAATCATAAATACTGGGGCTGGAGCGGTGGTTCAGCGGTTTCGACGCTTGCCTGGCAAGCGCGAGGACCCGGGTTCAAACCCCAGCACCACGTACACAACTAAGTGTTAGAGCAACTAAGGCCATGTGAAAACTAAATAAAGTTGTTTCCCCCTTTCTCTGTCTCTCTCTCTTACTGTCCCTCTCTCTTAAAAAAAAATCATAAATACTGTACTAAAGTTTAAAAATTCAGCTTTATGATGGGATTTGACATTTTGGCCCTGTAGTTCTACTTTTACTTAATCTTGTCAAGTAATATACCATTTTGGAGAAAAAATATGATCTGTATACCTTAAAAGAAACAAACAGAATTAGATTAATTTATTTCAAATTTTAGTGACTGTTGTTATGTACATTGTTTCATGTTTTAAATAGATTTCTGATTTTCAAGATAAAGTTTGTAGACAACAACATACATTAAATAGGTCCTTATTTATGAAATAAAAAGTAAAACTACCTTTGCTCTGAGAAAATGTGTTGGCATCACAACACTAGATGGTTAAGCATGTTGAACATCCATGAAAGGACAACCTCTGTGTTTAAATGTCGTGTCAAGGGCTGGAGTAGTAGCTCAGCCATTATGGTGCTTGCCTGGCATGGGGGAGGTCTCAGGTTCAAACTCCAGCACCTTTTATGCAATGAAAACCATATGAAAAACTAAGTAAAATTGATTTTCTCTCCTTCTCACTGTCCTCCTATTAAAGAAACATTCATGTCAATATTTTAATTCCTATGTAGATCCTATATATATTGCACTATCTTTTATCTTCAAAGATAATATCCACCAGTGTCCAGGAGTTTCCAGCAGAGAAAGAATGGTAAGTGCTAAAAGTAAAAGAAAAATTACAGAAGTTGTTAACTTGATCTACTTTGGAAGACTATTTTTTTGGAATACTATTGCTTTATAATTTTTTTTTACATTTGCAAAAGGTAACTTACATATTGATAGGATTTGCTTTAAACAAACACCAAAAACTCAGTTTATCTTACATTGATAATACTTTCTGAAATATATATATATATATAAACATATATATATAATTATATTTTCAGATATCATTTAAAATAAGGTCCAAACATACTTCAGAATAAGGAACATTTCTAAGAATAAAGAAAATTCTAATTTAATAACAGGGTAGATAATCTAAGACGAATAACAATCCTAAAAGTACATTCACATAATAGTACAGAGCACAAACACTTGAGAAAAAGACTGGAAAAAAACTAAAAAAAACAAATAGACAAATCTATTATTAGACTTCAAGTCTTCAACATCCCTTTTATTAATGGATGAATCATTCAGACAGAAAATCAGTAAAGTTATGCTTGACCTTAGCACACTATCAATCATAATGATAGATCTGACACAGAATGTTCTTTCTGACAACTGAAAAAAAAATTCCTCAGTCTTAAATAGAACATTCATTCAGTATAGACAACATTGAATATCATTGAATGCATTTTAACAAATTTGAAGTTTGAAAATATGTAAATGAAAATTCATAGTAATAAATAAAGATGTCAGAAAAGAATAAAGATCTAACATTAATGGCCTGTTTCCTACTTAGAAAACTATGAATGAAGATTAATCTTCAAATAAGCACAAGAAATTAGAGAAAAAAATATAATTAAACACAGGAAAACAATACATAATACCTGTGTATCAAAAATTCATTACTTGGTTCTTTAAGAAGATAAATAAAATGGGGAACAGAGAGGGAGAGAAGACATAAATTAGTAATATTAGAAATGAAAAGGCATCATAGCTGATTGATCCCATGGGTATTTAAAGGACATGGGCAAATATTGTTAAAAATTTGATAACATAGATTAGATGAACCAACTCTGTAAACTACACAAATTATGAAAAATCACAAAAAGGAGAAATAATCAGACTAATACTATAGTAAAAGAACATTACCATAGAAGAAATCTAATAGTATCATAAAAGAAACCCCAAGTCCAAATAGTTTCATTCTTAAATTCTGTGAATGATTTAAGAAAGAATGATATCAACTCTACACAAATTCAAGGTCCAAACAAACATAAACAAAAACAAATACTTTCCAACTTATTTTATGAACCCAGCATTTCTGTAATGTCAGAAAAGAAGGAAAGACATTACAAGAAAGGACAACCATAGACCATTATCTCCCAATAAAACATTATTTAACTGAGCAGAACAATATTTCAAAATAATTATGCACCAGGAATAAGTGACATTCATTATAGCTATGTAAAGATGGTTATAAAAATGAAAATTCAATAACATATTTAGCCACATCAACAAGATAAGGAAGGGTAGCTTGGTGGTTAGGGCGCTTTCCTGGCATGCGTGAGGACCTGTGTTCAACCCCAGCATCACATACACAATGAAGGAAAGAATACCACATTGAAAACTAAAAATAAATAAAGTTGATTTTTCCTATCTCTCTCTTACTGTCCCTCTTTCTTAAGAAAAAAAAAACAAGCAAAAGAAGATAAGGTAGAAAATCATATGATCATATGATTATATTACACGGGGCAGAAAAGTAGTTGAATCAACATCTATTTAGGATTTAAAAATTGTCAGAAATATAGGAATAGAGATTCATTTTTTTATTCTGATACAGAACATTTACAAAAATCAAATTAAAAACCAAATTTAAAGAAAAAATCACATCAACATAATATTTACTGAAAAAAAGATAGACCCTTTTCACCTGAACTTGGGGAAATTTTAAGAAGTCCTCTCACAACAATCACTGTATTAGAAATATTAATGGTGCAATAAAACAAGATAAAGGAAATGAGTAGAGAACACATTATAAAGGAAAATGTGACTGTATGTATCCATAGATAATGTATTTGGCCATATATATAATCCCAAAGATTGAAGTTAAAAAATAAAATTCTAAAAATATAAGTGAGTGTATCAATAGAATATGATAAAATGTTAATATATGAAAGTAAATTGGATTCCACATTTCAATATGGGAATTAAACTTTTAAATAAAAATTTAATAATTGGTGCACATCTGACAATATACAGGATCTATATTCAGAAAAGTATAAAATACTGGTGAAAAATTCAAATAAAAGTAAAATAAATTGAGATATATTTCATAATCAGGAATCAGAAGGTTTGATGTTAAGATCAATTATTTCAATGTAGTCTAAAGATTCAATGGAATTAGAATGAACATCTTACCAGAGCATTTTGTAGATATCAACAAACTCATTCAAACATGTATGGAAAGGGAAAGCATACAGCATAACCAACCCAATACTGAGAAGGAGAAGATGATTGGAGGCCTCACACTACATTGTTAATAATCAAGATAAAGTTGATATATGATTTAGTCAGCTTTTTTGCTGCTGTGACTAAAAGACCAGCAAAGAATACTTTGAAGGAGGAAAACTTTATTATGGGGCTCACAGTTTCAGAGGTCCATAGAAGGCCAGCTCCACTCCTTGGGTTCAGGTGAGGTTGAACATCACGGCAGAAGAGTGTGGCAAGGGGAAGCAGCTCCAGACATCACTCCAGCAGACAAGGAAGACTCCACTTACCAGATACAAAATACATACCCCTGAGGCACACCCACAGTGAACCACCTCCTCCAGCCACATCCTACCTCCTGCAGTGGCCAGTTGGGTTAATGCTCTTATTTCCCAATCATTTCACATTTCAGCCTTTTGCGTTGTCTCGCATATTGAACTTTCGAGGGACATCTTTCATCCAAGCCATAATGTGTGATACTGACAATTGTACAGATACTTAGGAAAATAAAATCAAATTAAAAGCTCATAAATAAAACAATGGATTATTTGTTATCAATGAATTTTTTTTTAAAGAGAAGGAGGGGGAGAAAGAGCAAGAGAGAGAGAATTAACTTTATTTAGTTGTTCATCTACTTTTCATTGCTCCGACACTTAGTTGTGTATGTGGTACTAGGGTTTGCACCTGGGTCCTCGCACATGCCGGGCAAGTGTGATATTTCTGATGTGTCAACATAAGAAAAAGATGAATCAAGAAAGAGGCCTCAGTTTAAATGTGAAATGTACAATAATGAAACATCTGGAGAAAAATAGAATTAAATATACTTATTTGTGTCTGTTGATGAGTTTTTGCTTGTAACACACAAATTATATGATGAAGAGTAAAAAAAAATTTTGGTGAAATTCAGTGAAATAAAACTTCTCCTAAATAAAAGAAAATGCTAAAAAACAAGAATACAAGTGACAGATTAAAAGAAAATGTTTGCAAAATTCACATTTTACATAGGACCACTTGTAAAATGTGTAAATAAATTTTATTGAAACTCAACAATAGAAAACAAATAATCCAACCAAAAATGGGAAAACGATCTGAACAGGCAACACAGAAAACATGCTGATGGCAAATAATTATAGGAGTAGATACTTAACATGACTTGATATTTAATAATTATAGATTAAGACAGAAATGAGATACTACTCCATATCTGTGAGGATGGTTAGAATCCAAAACCAAATAAAATCAATTACTGGTCACACTAGAGCAAGTGGAACTCCATTCCGTGTTGGTAAGGATGAAAAAACTGTTCAATAACTTGGGAAGACAGTTGGATGTTACCTTACAAAGATAAATGTAATCTTTCCATACAATTCAGCAATAATGCTCCTAGATGATTTTAAAGGTATGTCCATATAAAGTGATTATTTATAGATGATTTCTTGAAAATCTCCAAAAGCTGAAAGGAACTAAGTGGTCCATCAGTAATGAAATGGATAAATTAATCTATGTGAACATGGTTTATCAAGTCACAGAAAAACATTGATGCATCTTGAATGCATATTGCAATGTTAATCAGAGGAGACTACATACCATAAGATTGCAATTAAATGTCTTTCTGCAAAAAGAAACAAAACTACAGAGATATTTTAGAGATCAATACATAAAAGGAGCATGATTTGGTGAGGGGCATAGTTAAATATGTGAAACTCAAGAAATTACAGAAGTAAATTATCCTGATAATATTTTAATAAAGGTTATATGACATTATATACAGGTCAGGATTCATAGAATTTTACTGAAAAAATATTGGCCTTAATGCACAAAAATTGAAGTAAATAGGTGGTTAAGAAATCCCAATTTGAAATACAAATTGTATAAAAATATTTCACTGCATTATAAATAAGTGAGATGATCTCACTGAAGAAGTGGGTAAAATTTATTTGCCCAACTAATTTGGGAAATGAGTGTATTGAATATTAAGGTATATGAAATTGCACACAAGTATTGTGCTGTAGGTGAGT
The DNA here is from genome assembly GCA_004027875.1 of Aplodontia rufa. NCBI lineage: Eukaryota > Metazoa > Chordata > Mammalia > Rodentia > Aplodontiidae > Aplodontia > Aplodontia rufa. The sequence continues at coordinate 95,309 of PVKS010003787.1, forward strand.
TATTCCCATGATGTTATATATTATCAATTTTGATAACACCATATATGTATACTGAAAATAAACAATTAGATAAATCATTGAAACTTGATTGGAATAGTTTTCTCAGTGTTGGGGTAAATATCTACATACAAGCAATGTGGTTATATATTAGAGTTGGTCATATCAGTTGGGAATTCACGTTTACCTTCTTGTATATACAGATAGATTAAATAAAATATGCATAGACATGTATGCACTCTTCTTAGTACACACACATATATTTCCCTACCCAACCTAGAATATCTAGATCCAGTGACACCACATTAACAATGATAACACCTGATATTCAGGTTTTTATTTCCAATATTCTTGTCTGTTAAAAGAAACCAATGCTCTGTGGATAAATATCTGATCCTAATACTCTGACAAGATTTCTACAAAATATTAAAAATGCCTTGTAGAAACATGTATTAAGAAGGTGCAAACATATGCAAAAGCAAGGAGTAAACTATGTAAAATTTTCTCAGGGTGGGGGTGTGGAATAAAAATATTCCCAAGGGCCAAGGCTTAAACAAGTTGAAGAAGAAAATAAACTATTAAATTATAACTCCAAATATTAAATAAGCACAAATGATTCCATACTGACATAAATAGCTAAACGAATTAGAGATAAGGAACACGTTATTTGTGCAGAAGAATTAAAATTTGTATTGATGCTTAGTCCCTAAGTATGGGGAACATATACTTCATGCTGTGTGAACTGAACTTAGTGACTTTCTTTTCTACACAAAAGGGTAATAATAATTTTACAGTTTTAAAGCTTTACAAATACTACTTCATCCCAGTAATCAAAATTGGTATCAATAATAATAAGTCATGTTGATGTTATGACCCATGATTAAGATGTGATACAGTGGCACTTAACTCTATGGTCCTCCTCCCCAAAATCACATAACCAATGCTATTCATAAGAAAAATGTCACATACATATAAAGTAGTTGAAAATATCTGACCAAATTCCTTCAAATTTCTCAAGGTCATAAAAATCATAGGAAAGTCTGATAATCCATGAGTCAAAAGAAGCCTAAGACGATACAACTAATTGCAATATGTCTACTGAATTGGATTCTGTATCAGAATAAGGAGGCAAAAGTTTTGCATAAATTAGTTATTTTATGTAAAAATGAAGGAAATTTGTGTGTGAAGTATGGATTGTAGTTCAAAATCATATATCCATATTTGTTCTTTAATTATGCCAAATGTACCAACTACTGTTAGATGTTAATAATAGACTGTTGTGGATATTATTTGGGATATCTTATACTATTCCTTCATTTTTCTTGTACTTTTAAATTTGTTTGAAAGTAGAATGTGTATTTTCAAATGAAATCTTCAAATAATATCATTGTTGGCAATATTCCTATTCTTTTGGAAATTTAAATTTGAACTTTCTTGAACTTTAAGCTTTTAGATATGCTACAGTTATTATACTCATGTTGAAAGCTTTCATTTTCCCAAAGTACGTTATTTTACACTGAAAACTTATACTTGTTTAATCTTTTAACGGAGGTTATTTTAAATAGGGCTGATTTGATAATATTACTGAACCCTCACTTACTAAGCAGTTTAAATGCAGTTTGTACATAATGAAAATCTAAATCAATGACTATTTTAAGCTAGAGGTCTGTTGACTAATGTCCAATTTTTTAATCATCTAGAACATAATAAAATGTCACAAATGACATAGACTGTTGAATCAGCGTTTCTAACATTATTCCATTCAATATCTATTATGAAGTTCCTTTAATAGTTACACTGCAGCACATTTCAAAGTGCAATAAAATAGAATTAAAGAGCATTTTATGTGAACTAGACTAAAAGCAATTCCTGAAAATATTTCAGTCTGAGTTTCCAGTGTTTTAACTTATGCTTATTGAGGTTCCTGTTTATGTTTTTGTTTATTTTTAATACATGCTGTTAGAGCACTCAGGAAAGCAATTTCCATGGCAAATAAACAACTTGCTGACTGCAAGGTGTACTGCTTCAGCAAAACGGCAAGTGATCTTTGAGATGCAATTCTAGTTTGTGGTTTCTTTAATTGGAAATTGCACAATATAATAAGCATTCTGATTTATTACTTTCTATGGTTGCCTTTATGTGCTAAAACACATATAACCAATGTGCATAATACAAAAGTTTTGAACTTCGGAAAATGAGCCTTTTTTATTTGATTTGATTTTTGCTATTAAACATTTTAAATATGTATAATATAAGGCATTTCCAAAACAATCAGTGTTATCCATTTGTTTTTGTCAATCTTTATTTAGATAAATATTTAATGGTTTCTATTATGATTTACTGTTTGACACTTTGGATAACTACAAGTGTCTTTCAAACCTTCCTAATATGTCAATTTTCTAGTTATGGTTTTGTTAATCTTTTTATTGTCAGATAATGTACTGCATGTGATTTTTATCCCATGAAACAGATCAATGCTACACTGCTGGAATGCCATCAACTTTTCTAACTGTCCCATCAAAAAGACACAAAAAATATCTTTTCAGTTGGTCAAGATAAAGAAAAGTAAGGATACTGAGAATTCAATATTTTGTGGTAATTTTCATTTCTGTCTACAGTACCCTGCAGGTAAAGTTTAAAGCATGTTGCATGTTAATTACGCACAATACAGGTGAAATAGTAGGTGAAGGGAAGTTTGTGGCCTTTGAAACCATGTTACATAAAAGAGAATTCAGAAAACAGGGTTTGAGATGGATGTAAGTGGACAGGGCTTCCTATGCAATGGTCTTCTGGGGAGAGATTCCACACCTATGATGCTTCTTGTACTTACTGAGAAAGGATACAGGAAAATGGTTTATAAAAAAAATTAAAAAAAAAACAAACAAAGGAAATCAGAGAAAGTTCCTCATTCAGCAAATTCATTTTGAAGAAGGTAAAATTTTCATAGATCCATTTTTCTGCAATGAGTTTGTTCTTTAAGTGAGCTAAGGCAGATGTAATGAAATCAACATGTTAAAAAAAATCTGAAAGGAGAAACTAATGTATCTCTTGAATTTGTGGGGCTTTTTGCCCCTAAGGAAGATATATCCCCATTAAACATTCATTTATTTTTTGGACATATACACTCTACAAGTTTAGAAATTTCTGTTCCTTCTTTATCACATCTTTTCATGCAATTTCATATGAATATATTAAGGTTTACTACTAAAATAAATTTGGAAATATTCCATGCCCAAATTTTCTTTTATTATTTTTTGTGTCTCATTTAATTTAAAATTGTATTGCTTAAAAATATCAAGTAAAAAATGATCACAAAACAATTTGAGGTCACTGTGCCTTTTTCTCCAGCATCAATTTAATATTGACAATGGAAATCTCGAAAGTTAGCAATTGACTTTCTTATCACTAATCAGGAATCTTGTAAGTTTTCACCTTAGCAACAAACTTCTGCATTTCATCAGGCTATATCTATTCTATACAAGATGTACTAGTTTCTGTAACACACAAAGTTTTAGGCACATAACAAAAATATGTTTAGTGTTTTTACAGATTAGAAGTCAGACACAGGTCTCACTGAGTAAAAATAAAGTGTTGCAGGACTGCAATTGTTTTTAAGAGACTGTAGGGGAGAATTCAATTCATTCTCTTGATTTTCTTGCAGGAGAGAATTCATACTCTTGATTTTCAAACTTCTAAAGGCAATTTATGTACCTTTTCTCAAAGCTGTCTTAGTCCATTTGCAAGTCTAGCAACACTTCTGTTTTCTCTGAAAACAGCCTGAAAAGGTTTTCTATTTTGAAGGATCCAGGTGATTACAATGGACTCATGCACATGTTTACTATCTCAAGATACCTCATTTACGCATGTAAAATCCTTTTTGCTACGTAAGCTAATATTTGTAGTATCATGGTAAGAGAAGATGAATGCCTTTGGAATGCCTACTAAATATGAGAATTTTTGAGTAACAAGCGCTCTACTCTACTTCTGTGAGATCAGATATTTTAGATTCCACATGAGTGAGACTGCTGTATTGTCTTTCTGTGGCAGTCTTATTTGATATAACGTCCTCTAGATTAGTCCATGTTTTTGCAAATGACAAGATTTCATCCTTTTGTGGCTGGCATCCCATCGTATGTCTGTCCCACATTTTCCTTTTCTATTCATGCATCCACAGACATTCTGATAGATTCCATACCTTGGCTATTGAGAATAGTGCTGTAGTCTGCATGGGAATGCAGACATCTCTTTGACACACTAATATCGTTTGCTTTGGGTATATATTCATAATGCAGTTGCTGAGTTGTATAATATTTCCATTTTAATTTTTGAGATATTGCTGTATTGTTTTCCACAAAGATTCTACCAGTTTACCCACAATGTGCCCATCCTCACTATCACTGGTTATCTTGATTCTTCTTAATTGCCATTTATGGGAGTAAAGTGATATCTCATTGCTCTCTTGATTTTCATTTCTCTGCTGATTCGTCTTGTTGAAATATTTATCCTGTGATTTACCTATCTTCTTTTGAGAGGCGTCTACTCAGTTTTTTTTGACCAGCCCTGCGATGGAAGTAGGAAAGGAGGTATAGAGAGAATGGTCAGAAACTATGAGGTTACAGTGTGCACTTTGGACAACAGGAATAAGTTATCGTGGCCTCTTGCACAGGAAAGTGACTATATTTAACGATGTTTGTACTTCAAAATGATTAGAAGAGAGGAATTTGGATGTTTTCACCACAGAGAAATGATAAATATTTGAGGTGAAATTTATGCCAATAAACGTGATTCTCTACTTTGGGCATTATATAATTTTTATCTGCATTGAAAAAAATCACACTGTATTCTATCAATTTGTATAACAATTATGTGCCAATTAAAAAAATAACAAACATGCATTTAAGGAAATAATC
>PVKS010003788.1:0-32199 GCA_004027875.1 Aplodontia rufa
AAGGGGGTGTGTGTGCAGGGGTGTCTGTTCAGGGGTGTGTGTGCAGGGCTGTGTGTGTGCAGGGCTGTGTGCGCAGGGTGTCTGTTTAGGGGTGTGTTTGCAGGGGTGTGTTGCGGGGATGAGTGCAGGGGTACATGTGCAGGGGTGTGATGCTGGAGGCTGTGTCAGGGTGACTCAGAACCCTGGTCAGGTCCAGGTGACTGCTGTGGCTCTCTGGGGACGCCCGCTGTGGCTTACACAGCTTGGAGGGCTGTCTGCTGCTGGGCTGAACAGAGCTCTCACCAAGACAGGCAGCCAGCAGGTTTCTGCAGAAGGATGGAATGGAGCTGATTAGTTCCCTACTCTCTCATGAGGGTGACCGTCATTACCGCTGCACTTGAGACGTCCTGGGACTGCTCATGCACTGTGGGCGATGTCCTTCCTACGAGAGACCTTGGGAACAAAGGGCTGTCAGCAAGTGCTGTGCTGGCCAGGGCGTGCCTGGTATGCAGCTCTTGGCCCTTGAATGAGGCCTCTGCAGCCCTGGGTCTACCCCCTGAGGCCACTCCACTGTGGGGGTCAGCAAGGTGGCCACAGGGGACAGCAGACCACCACCTTACACTTGCTTAGGGCTTTGGGCCATGCAGAGAGGGCCTGAGGTCAAGAGGAATCTGCCCTGTTTAACTGACCCCTCCTAGGACTGGGCTGTGCTGTTGAACCCGGGCTTATAGCAGAGCAGATGAGGGTTGCCATCCCCCTCTTTCTGAGGACACCAAGAAGAAGGTAGGGTGAGTCACATGTCCACCAAACCTGGTCACCATCAAAGGAGTATTCCATCAGGTCATCCCCACCCTGAGGGCCAAGGAGGGACAACTGGCAGAGAAGCCGCTGGGTGGTGTCTCCACACGCCTGGCCTGCCTCTTGCTGAGCTGGCTGCCGGGAAGCCCAGGGCCTGCTGCGGCTGGAAGGTGCTGGCAGCGTTTCCAGGTCAGCTCAGCGGCTAGGGGGTCAACGTGCTGCTCTTGACAGGTCTGGTTTGAAATCAGGGTCATGATTTCAGGGCTGTTTCAGGGAGGCCAGGAGACACCCTGAGAGCCGTCCGTCAGAACAGGCCCATCACACCACAGCTGTGCAGGAGGGCTGGTCTGCTTGCTTAGCCCTCGAGTTCCCTGCATCACCCCTTCCTTCCTTTTCATTTCAGAGTCTTTCTTCACTCCCAGGTTGGCATTAAGAAGAGGTTCAGTCAAATCCAAAGTGGCACCAACACCCACCATGGTCCTGGGCACCAGCTGAGGCCACCAGGAGCACCAGCCCAATGCCTGGTGCCTTGTGGCTGTTGATCTGGCCTCTTAAATCAGCAATTTCGGTGCTCTGCCTGGGGACACGCTAAGAATAACACACCATTTATAAGTGAGGCTGCTCCCATTGTCACAGACTCAGCCTTGGGGGACTCTCCACCAGCTGGAAGGAAGCCCCTTGGAGAGAAGGAACACCATGTCCAGCAGCCCTTTAGCGAATTAGGGCGGGAGAGACCACACTGCCTTTGTGCAGCATCTTCCAGTGTTCATCTCCTAAAACTTCCTCTCTCTCAAGAGCTTTCCAGACGCCTAAGAAGCAAGGGTGCCATTGGGGTTGTGGGGCAGGCGTGGCGGCTGAATGCAGGGCCTCCCGACACCAGGACATATATTCAGCATCCAAGTTAGTTGTGGAATGTGCCTGTGTCCCAGGCAGGAGGAAAGACCTGAGCCCTCTCAGTCAGAACAGAACAGGAAGCTGCTTCTCGTGCTGCAGGAGGCCGAGGTCATTGGCCCCTCCTCTGATGACACCAGGACTCCCCTCTGAGCTGTCAAGGTGTAGAGCACAGAGGACAGTCCCCATGAGCTTGGTCTTCCAGAAGGGCCTATAATAGAGTGAAGGGAGTGGATCCAGCCACTAACTAAAAACGCTGGCACTCTAAAGGGTGAAGCAGACAAAGAGTGCTCCAAGCCCCGTCTAGGAGTGGCCACTGTGTCCCTGTAGAGGCTCTGCAGGACCAAGAAGAGGCTGCAGAAGGAGGTGGAGGCCTGTGGGCACAGGATGGTGCTCCAGGCTGGTGTGGAAGGGTGACTTTGTTCAATGATTCGAAGGGGTGAAATCCAAGTGTGCAGGCTAGGTGGTGTAGAGTGATGTCGGCTATGAAGGGGTGTCCACAGAGGGGACAGCAGCCTCAGGGCAAAGTGCGATGTGGCCTCCCCCAGGCCCAGACAGATGAGCGTGTCCCTGGGGGCACCTACCAGATGCCTCTGGGAACAACCTTCAGGTATAGGGGTAAGAGAACAGGGAGCCATCTCTACCCTGTGACCAGGTAGGTCCTACAGTGTGGCCAGGTTGTGCCTTAGTAAAATGCCAACCTCCATCAGCCCAGGGCCTGATGCATTGAGACCATCACGGGTCACATTTGGTTGCAGGTAGATGTAACAGCCTGCTCGAGATGTGGTTCTTACACCACCACATTGTCTCACCGTCCACCAAAGAGCTATCGTTGACCTTTGTAGTTGTCCTCATCTGTGAATTTTAACAACACATGTAGACGATCCATCCATCTGGGGGTCTCGTTCAACTGTGATTGACTCATAAAAGACCAGGCTGTCTACTCCCCAAGAACCAATTTCAGCCCTTTGGGGATCTTTGGTCCTGCTGAACATGTGCTACCTGCACCCAGCCATGTGCAGTGGACCCACGGTGGAATCACCTGCCACATCCTGGACTGCAGAATGCATAGTGTGCTTGCGTGTCTGTGTTTTATGAAAGCCCACTGGGCTCAGGAATGTGGTACAGCTTTCTTTGCTGCAGCACAACTGCTTTCTCTGTGTCACAGAAGAGGAACTGTGGATGAGGATGAAAGGCCAGTGTCCCCTGCCCTACTTCCTCCCTGTCCCCCGCCAGGCAAGCCAAGCAGGCTGCCTGAGAAGGCTGAAGAGGAAGTGTGCACCAGGGCCTGGCACTGCCTTCTGTGCTCAGCAGAAGCAAGCCTCCTCCAGCAGATCGCTCACTCATCCTGTTTCAGGATGTGGAAGTGCTTGGGAAGAAGTGTGCTGGCCACATGGAACCTGTTCACAGCGAATCCAGCCTCGGGTGGCGTGTACTGATGTCCTACTGTAGGCGTAGGCCCAGGAGAGTGACGGGAAGAGGGGTGGCACCCTGTGCAGGTGGACAGAAGGAACTGGAAGGAGTAGCACAGGGAGAATTGCTGCAGACGGGTCCTGGGAGACTCGCCGTGGAGACAGACAGGGCTGGCTCGACCCAGGCTGTGGCCAGCTTCTCCTGCACACTGCACTTGGGCATCCTGGGGCAGAAGCAGAGCTGCAGGACTCTCGCCGTGGCACCCACAGCCGTGTGCAAGACGAGGATCCGAGCCCTCACACCAAACAGCTGAATATTGGGCAGTGAAAAACAAAGTGAGCGTCTGACAGGTGCCTTCCACGCTTCTGTCTGAGTAGACACATCAACAGCCGCGTGAGGTCTCATTGCTGAACTGCGGGTTTTCAACACTGCTGCAACTGCGGCGGTTTAACTGCTGCCGTGGCTGGTGATGTGTCCAGACGTGCTGGCAACATTCATGTCCTGGACACTTCGCTCCTCCCGGTTATATGCTGTTAATTAACTGACTTGCCTGCCCTTGCTTTTGGAGAGCACAGCGTACACTCTGGTGGTCAAGATGCCCCATGTCAGGCAGCCGCAGGAAGCCATGATGTCTATGTCTCCGGGCATGAATCACCTGACACTGCGAATGCTCATGAGTGGCTGCGTGGAGCTGGGTGACCAAGTGCCCTTCTGGAAGCACCAGTGGGGCACCAACGAGGAGGAGGCACGTGCTGCAAGAGAGGTGCTGCGTGAGCGACAGCTGCTTGCCGAAGAGTCCACCGCCCTCCAGCATCCCACAGGGCAGTCCAGTAACCTGAGGTGGCTCACCATTCGCTGCGTGATCCCCGGCGTGCTGTTCCAGCGTGTGGTCAGTGGACCTCTCTGGTACTGTGCTGGGACAACCGCGACCTCCTGGCAACAATGAGGCTGCAGGCAGCAGATGGGGAGATTGTTTGCTCTGGAACCCAATTGACACATCCGCAGAGTGGGTATGCAGTGTCCTGCGGCTGCAGGGAGAGGTCCCCTGCTCTGGACAATGCATCCCATGCAGCACCAGGCACACAGACCCTGTGTGAGTGGGTGAGCACTACCTGCACAGGTGGAGGCCTGCACAAGCTACAGGTGCTCCGAAGCAGCACTTGAGGAAAGTAGAAGAGCAGACCCCGAAGCAGGCAGTCCCAGCTGCAGGAAATGCAGCAGACAGCAGTCCACTGTTAAGGACGGCGGCATGATGTGCTCACCAGGCTGCATCCACTGTGAGTAAAGCAGAGCTAGTCAACATGGAGGACCCCAAGCTTACCTACTCCCTCCAGTGCCACATGGTGTCCAGAGCAAGAAGCTCATGCTGACTGAGAGGGTGACTCACGGTTGAAGTGGGTGTGGGCTGCAGAGCTGAGGTGGGAGCCCCCCGGGACCTCTGTAGGAGAGTGGCCCAACCTCCTGAGGACCTGCTCTTCTTATCGGCAGGGAGCACTGTCCTGCCCAGCGCCAGCACCTCTCAGGACCAGGAGACTGCGTTGGTGCCTGTGGTGCTGGGGCAGATGCTTGAGAGCTGCCACAGGGCCATCTCCTTTTAACCTCTGGAGAAATAAATGAGGAGTGGAAAAGAGGGTTGGCTCCCTGCCATTTCCTGAGAACTATGTGGAGCTATAGGCTACACGTCTCCCTTTGCATCCCCTTTCCCAGAAGCAAGGGACCCTGGCCTGGAGGAGCACAGATGCGCCAGGCCACCACCCCCATGGCAGTGACCAAGTGCCAGTGTGCTGGGCCGGGGCAGCGTCTCACACGACAGGTCTGGGCACCCTGCGATGGTGGCAGAAAGGCAGGAAGGCCGGCAGTGTGCAAGGGTGTACACCAGGCACCAGACGGGGACAGGGAGCCTGGGCAGCAGAACCAGAGCCAGGGCCAGGACAGCAGCCCCGGGTACGGTCCAGTGGCCCCAGCACGGCCACACATTGGTCAGTCTTCACCCCTCCCTGATGACACTAAGCCAGCACTTGCCGGACTGTTCTCAGCAAATCATAAACATGAATTTTTATGATAATTTAAGTCGTGTGGCTCTGATTCATTGACAATGAACTCACCCAAAATTTTGGCAACTGCACCATGGATGTCCCACAGCTCTTTAAATGTTGTATTTACCACTTCTTAGACACACACTCACACACACGTGCATAAGCACACACACATTTAAAAAATCCCCACAATGCGAAATACAAGCTGTCTGATGTGTCTTCAATATGGGAAGCACAGCCTCATTTCCTGTTGTGTCCCTGGGGCGAGGGCCCAGCGTTTCTCCTGCCACTTCAGGTGTACATGGGCCCCAGGAGGCGGGCGCGGACCCAGGAAGCTTTCTCCCACGTCCTGAGACGGCCGGGTGGAAGCCACACCCGTGGCCCCGTCCGGTTGTGTCTGTGACTGTCTGAAGATGGTAAGTCCCCACTAATGAGGGGTTGCTGATCGGTGGTAATTATCGCATAACGACATTAATTCTCACCTCTCCTGCTCTTTGTTCGTGGTATGTGGGGAATTCCCTGGTACTTTCTGTTCATTAAATCATTTTTAACTCCTGTTACAAGTGATCTGGAACAAGGCCTTGCGAACATGCCCACCTGCCACTGCCCTGCCTGCCCACCAGCTCAGTCTCACACCTGTTCATCCCTGGTCCTTCCTGCCCCTGCTCTGATGTCCCCAGCTGCATACCACCCTCCAGTGCGTACTGCTGCTCCCGTGGGACCATGGGCCCCAGGGACTCTGGTGGACCTCAGCAGCTGGAGTGGGCACGTGAAGAGCAGGAAGTCCTGTGTACTAACCTACCCCATGGGACCGTACCCTGTTTTAGGAGCACCAGGCTTGTCTCTGATTCACGGCGGTGGACACTCATGGGCGCCTGCAGTTTCCAGAGGGAGCAGCTGTGGCAGAGAAGACCACAAGCCTTGGGGCCTGGGCTTCAGGGGGACAGACCCAGCCTCACATGCAGAACCGTGCCCAACCAGGTCCTGAGGTTGGAGCTCAGGCAGTACAGGGGACATGGTCAGCCCAGTTCTGGGGAAGGTCCCCAGGTTGATGAGGGAAGAGGCCAGAAGACAGGATGGGCCCCACATCCAGAGGGCTGGGTGGATGGGCAGGTGCTGAGGGTGGGAAAGCCACCTGATGCATAAGAGTCTGAATTCGGGATAGAGCCGGGCGGGAAGGAGGCCTGGAAATAGACGTGAGGTGGACAGGGGGTTGTTGTGGGCTGGACAGAGGTGGGAGCACCAGTGCTGGCCAGGACGATTGTCCACCATGATCAGTGCCTAGGGAGGAATTTGGGGTGCACAGTATTCCCCAGAACCCTCTTCTTCTCTGCTGGGACAGAACAGTGGAGGCCAGTGCCTCTTCCCTGCCTCTGCTCCAAAGACTGGACACAGACTTCTCTGGATGCTCTCTGGGCCCTTTCCTGTCCTCAGCCTGTCCCCTCTGCTGCCCCTTCCCAGCGCATCAGTGGTTATGGAACTCAGGGTACAACCCCTGTCCTGTAGGACCCCATGCATCCCACTTGTGGTATGATAAGAAGCACCTCATGTCTCAGCCCTGGCTGCCCCAGGTTGCTTCCCAGCTGGCCGGTGGAGAACACAGGGGAGCCCCTGAGCCCTACCCTGTCCCTTAGCCTGCTCCAGCACAGGTGGCTTTTCTTAGCCTGATCGTAGGAACAGAACCACTTGGCTCCTTAAGGTCACTCCCACCGGAAGGGAATTGATAAGGCCTACCCACAGGAAGATACCAGTTCTTAATGTGATCCAGCTGTTCTGAGCTCAACTGTCCTGGAGACACCAAATATGGAGGTCTGTGTGGGACAAGATCTGCTCGAGGTTTCTGCCTGCCCCCCAGCCCACTCCCATCTCCTGTCATCACTGGCTTGGCACAAGCTTCTGTTGCCTCCTGAGTGTTCCTATCCCACCAGGAAGGCTAAATCCGCAGTGGCCCCCGGAGCCAAGGTATGTGGCACCCTCACACTGGCCGTGTGCAGGCATCATTAACCCATGCTGGACAGCATGACTGAGGAATGCCACATTCCTGCTTTGAGACTTCTCATTTATCAAGCATTTAGACAAGAAAAAACTTATTTTGCCAAAAATTTTACTCATTCCTCAAGTCCCTCGTGATTCCAGGGACCTCAGAACCACATGCTTCTCACTCATCTGGAATCATCATGCCACGGAAGCCAGCACTTGGGTGGGGTGGGTGGACCGGGAGGGAGGCCAGGCGGTCAGAGACCAGGCAAGGACTTCAGTGCAGATGGCTCCAAGTCCCTGGAATCTCTGAGGCCAAATTTCCCTGCTGCACGTGGGACTCACTGCGCGGCTTGCACCTGCGTGCCCCTTCTGTCCAGCTCTCCCCTTCCTCCTGCCACCCTGCGGAGCAGGAGGCCCGGTGGGAAGCACAGAGGCCCTCCAGCCTGGGCTCCATGCTGCTGTGGCTGAGGGTGGCTTGCATCAGGCCTCATTGCAGCCTCTCAGACGCCATCCTATGGGCTGCGCTCGGCATCTCTGTGCCTCTCCATGGGATTGCTGCCTGAGGCCTGGGTTACGGGGCTGCTAGGGGCTTGGGGTGCCGTGTGGGCTGTGGGCTCAGACAGGCCTTCCCTTTGCGGGTTTTGCTCAGAAGGGCCCCAGGGCCCACTGCTTAGGAGGGGGAGCTGCCTCTACAGCAAGACCAACCTTGCCACTGCACCCTGGAGCTCCTGCCTCCAACCGGCTGTCTCCTGTGTTGGCACAGCCATGGCTGCATCTGGGCACAGCAAGCACCCTTGGGGTGGAGGCTCCTCCAGCACTCCACTCCACCTCTAACCCTGCGGGGCAGATGCCAAGATGCGACCTCTCAACCTCCATCATTGGTCAAAATAACAACACCCAACGGTTCCACTTTGCAAGTTTCCTGCAAGGAGAACAAGAGAGATTACGTGGGCAAGTCCTGGGGAACATCTTCAGCACTGTGCAGGTACATGAAGAGGAGAGGGGCTTGCTGCCTCATCCAAGGGGCAAGGGCTCCAGACGAGGAGCGGGAGAGGAAGCAGGGGTTCCAGGCTAGTGATCCTCAGGCTGCTGATGTCAAGAAAGAGACCTCTTTGGAGCACACGTGGGAGCCAGTGCTGTCCGGCGTTCTCAGTGCAGGCAGGAATTCAGGTCAACCCTGGGAACCAAGCTCCTTGGGGGCTGCCCAGGGCCTGGACCCCTCTTTGGCTTTGGAGGCAGGTGAGCAGCAAGGAGAGACCAGCGACCAGCTAGGTGAGATCCGTGAGTGAGCTGCCACCCCGGCAGCCAGCCCCAAAGCACAGACATCCAGAGGTCACCCGAGTGTCAGTGCTGAACGTGGCCCAGGTGGGCTTGGAGGGAGGTGGAGCAGGTGCTGGGAGGCTCTGCATAGGACATGTGGGCAGGTGGGAGACTGCAGTCTGGCTGCCCACCCCAGGCTGCCTAGTGGAATGGGGCCGACTTAGACCCAGAAGGGGCCTCTGGGCAGACCTTTCGGAGGAAATTTGTATTTCCGTGCCATTTTGAACCTCAGATCTCGAAGTCTGTCTGATTTACTAACAATCCCGGACTCAGCAGCATAGCACAGGGTGGAGATTAGACACAGGCTCTGCCAACCATGAAGAAGCGTGGATTCTTTCTTTTCTCCTCCTAATCATCAATTTTATGAAGGAGATTGCCCAGAATAATTATTTCCTAGTTAAAATTATTTTTTGTAATTCATCCATCTCACAATTGTGCGTAATAACCACATCTATTTATTTTTTCTTAAGTAATCATGGTATTTTCATCAAAATTCATTAGAGGCTGCTTCTAGAAGGACATGCTTTTAAAATATTCAAATTTATAGTTAATGTTTTATTAACCATATTTAGCCTATAATTATTTTTCTAATGAAAATTATCCCGAGTGCACCATCTGATGTTATGAGTCTAGCAGTTCAAACAAAATCCAGAGACACATTTATGCACAGAGGACCATGCATTCGTCATTTGGAAGGAAGGATTTATGCGCTATGTAATTAATTGTTGCCTGAGTTTGACAGTCCATATTTTACTTCAATGCATTATTTACACTGGAGGAGGCGTAGCAGTTCACCCTTCAAAAGGTTAGGAAAATATAAATATACACATTATCTGAACGGGGTGATCGCACTGCAGCGGATGACAGTGTGCATGTGGTTTGTGAGGAACGATACCTAAACGGATTCCTAGTACACACTGAGTACGTGTCCAGCGCCTTGCAGACGCCGTAGGGATGAAGACACGAGCGCATGGGCAGCTGTGTGGTTTGCGTGGGCCGGAGCCATTTCTATGTGAACACAGACAGAACATGTGCTGTCTGCACGCTGCATGGTTCAGACCGCGTCAGAGCAGCTTGTGTGGTTTCTGTGTGTATGGCTTGTGTGGAGCTTAGCACGAGCACTCTGGGGTCACTACGGCAGGACTGCATCTACCGTGCACAGGTATGTTTGTTCACACAGCTCACACTCTCTAGCCACCCCCATGTTTCCCAATGGCCTCACCCACTCGTGTACATGAGGGGTGCCCCCGTCAGACCAGCTCTCAGTGCCCGGCAGCCAGTGGGTGGGAACTTGCAGAGGTGCGAGAGATGGGTGGTGTCTGTGTTCCCGGAGTCCTTAAAATGCCGAGCGAAGAGCAATGGGCTCATGTTCAGAGCTTACCGCATGGTGAATAAAAAAGCAAATTGAGAGAGAAAGCTACTTTCTCCAGTTCTACAAGAAGCACCTTGCACCTGGCGGGGAAACCATGTGCACCAGTGCTCTCTTGGTCAAGGGGACACAGCACAGGATGGCCTGTGACCCCCAACCCTGGTCCCTCTCTTGGTCAAGGGGACACAGCATGGGATGAAGACTTGACTGGTGGGGTGTGCCCCTGCCCTACGGTGCACATTCTGGTGGGACTCAGAACCTAGGCAGTATGCCTTTGGTGGGAGGTCCCACAACACTGGCTGCAAGAGCTGCTGAGTTGGGTCCTCAACCCTGAACCAAGTGGCCTTGTCCTCTGTTCTCCTTCTCCTGGGAGCTCTCACATTCAGGAAAATGCCACCATTGGACCCCCAGCTTTGGGGATAGTGGACATAAAACGAATTCAAGAAAGGGCAGTGCTATTTTCTGAAGTTGGGGAGAGCTCAGCTCAGCTAGCCCTAGGGTGCAGGTGCCTGGCCAGGGAAATGAACATGGCCAGGCAGGGTCACTGCTGAGTGTCAGCCCCACCGAGACACAAGATCAGAGCAGAAGCAGTTGTGTAGGCTGAGTAATGGCCCCAGGCCCTGTGACGGTGTCACCTCACTCTGTGATAGGGACTCACCAGACCCCACCAGGTTAAGGATCCTGAGATGGGGAGATTGCACCATACTGTCAGGTGGGCAAAATGTGGGCGCTTGTGGGGGGCAGCAGCTTTCTGGCACTGTCACTAAACTCCTGGTGAGGACGACTTGGAGAGGAAGGGTCTGTTTGTATTCTGGCTCGGGTTTCAGAGGTGCTGTCCTCAGCTGCCGACACCTTGGCAGAAGGACTTGGGAGCAGAGAGGTGCTGAGCTCTGGCTGCCTGGAGAGAGAGGGAGGGAAGGGGCTGGAGGATAAAGCCCAGGCACAGAGCTGCAACCGCTGATGAGGTCAGAGGCCATGGGCCAATCATTCTGGACCGCCCACCTGGACCTTGCTGCACTCGGCAACATGCTCCGTACCAGAGACTTTGGGGACACTCCCAAGAACAGAGTGTCATCTCCTTTTCACATGAAATCACTGGCTAAGCTTTGATAAGGACCCATACCAGCTGACTCCTGTAGGTTGCCTACTGAGAAATGTGTCTTGACAATCCCCATACTGCCCCCAAAGCAGGACTGTGGGGTACTGGGACTTGCATGAGCGTGGACTTCTTGAAGAAAGTCAAGACTGGCTTTTTCTTTGGTCCAATGGAGTCTGGAAGTTTCCTACAAGAACTTTTTGCTCACTCAGCCGATCATGGCTTCAACAAGCCAAAGCACCCTGCTGGGAAAGGAAGGAGGAGGAGAGACAATGGCCCACATCCCTCCTCGGCCACAACCCGGTCTCTGCACTGCCCCAATGTGGGGACTCACCTCTTTTAGGTTCTGGAATTCAATTGAGTTCAGCAAATTTCTGTTGCCTTGCACAGCTGGCAAATAGAGGCACGGAGCTCAGGCCTGACTGTGTGCCATCTTGAAAATGTGGCGCTCACACTGGATGGTTCCTAGTGACGGGGGCAGCAGTCTTCTGAGATCCCTGGACTCTGTGGCCTTTGGAAGCAGAGTCCACATCTCCTGACAATGAAGTATTCTTGGTGCTTCTCTGGAGGGTCCACTGTGAGGCCCAGAATCCTAGTCAGCCCATGCTGCTCTAACATAAATCCCACACACTGGGAGTGGGAGTGACAGATCTATCTCAAATGTTTTAGGAGCTGGAAATCCAAGATGAGGGCCAGCATGGCTGGGGTCCTGTCTTACAGAGAGCTGCCTCACCTGCATCTCCAAGTGGCAGGAAGAGAGGACACTACCAGGGGTCTCTTCACAGAAGGTCTCTAATCCAGCACACAAGCTCCACCCATGACCCAATTCCACCCAAAGGTCCCCCTCCAAGTAACAGGGGGAGGACTCCAGTGTGCATTAGTGAGACACACCTTCAGTTTGTGACTCTCGCCGGGCATTTGTTGCTGAGCAAATGAGGAGCAGATGGACAATGGCGAGACTGGACAATTGTCCTCATCGCTGTGTTGTTGCTGTTGAAGTTTTAACCACAGAAAATGTCTTTTTATTGTCATTGAGTGTGCACGCACGTGCACACACACACACACACACACACACACAGGTGGATTTTAAGAGACAGATCCTGCAATGATGCCAGGCTGGCCTTGAACCCCTGGGCTCCAAGGATGCTCCTGCTTAGCTTCCTGGGCTGCAATGTTCACGATAACCTTTAAAGGATGCTGAAGAGATATTTTTAAGGCAGTCACCCGAGATTCCAGGATCCTGTGTTAAAAGCATCAGCTGTGTGTGTTGTTCTCAGAGCTAAAGTGCATTTCAGACACCCCACATGATTCTATGTAGTGTGCAAGATGATATTTTAAGAGAAGGACAAGGTCAGGAAAGGAGATCATCCTGACATGATGATTTGGTCTCAGCCTGAACCCTGAACAGAAAGCTAGACATGCTTTTAATAAAACAGACAGAAGGCTAGGTGCAGTAGCCACACCTGCAATCCCAGCAGATCCGGAGGCTGAGACAGGAGGGTCGCAAATTTAAAGCCAGCAACTCAGCAAAAACCTGTCTCAAAATAAGAAATTTAAAAAGAGCTGGGGATGTGGCTCAGTGGTTAACTGCCCCTGGGCTCAGTCCCCAGCTCTCCCGCCCCAAAAAAAGAAACTGTCAGAAGAGTGTCGTCTTGAACAAAGCCATCCACCTGGCCTGTGTCCAGGGCCTGCACATGACTACATGTTCCCGTGATGCAAGCCAGCCCCAGGGACATGGGGCAGCCATGGAGTCAGGATCCTGCAGACATCAGAAGTCTGCAGGATTTCCTGTGAGTGCCAAGAGTGCCTCCACTTCTCTGCCCATCAATCTCCAGAGTCCACGTGGTCCTTGATAGGGTTGTGCTTTATTATGTAACAAATGCTCCAGTTTTCAAAAAGTCATAGCATGAAGCCACGTGGACATTGCTCACAAGGAAAATTAATGGCACACAGGCCTAGCAGCTAGGATTGTGCAAGGGTTGAGGAACAATTTCACAGGAAATATCTTTGAGCTTCAAATGTGCAGCAACGGAAGGGGGTTTATTTACAAATCCTGCCATAAATCGCTCTTTAACATAATGCCAAATGGCCTAAATGCTTGTTCAAAACGAATTCACTCCAACTAGAAAACAGCCAGAGTGTTAAAACCATGCCTACACCTGCACACATGGACGCACAACGACATGCACACACGTCCATATACAGACACATCATGCACACATGGACACACAAGGACACACGTGCAGACACAGACATGCATGCACACATGGACGCACAGGTACATGCACACACATCCATATACAGACACACTCATGCACACATGGAAGCACAAGGACACACGTGCATACACAGACACACACCTGCACACATGGACGCACAGGTACATGCACACATGTCCATATACAGACACACTCATGCACACATGGACACAGACACACAAGGACACACATGTGCATATGTAGATACACATGCACACATGGATGCTCAAGGAACACAGATGCATAGACAGACATATGCATGCACACACATGCACACATGGATGCACAAGGACATGCACACACATGCATATACAGACACGCTCGTGCACATGCACACAATGCATGCATGCATACCACTTTGAGGAGAGGGCCAGGGTCTAGGGTGTCTGTGAGTGTCAAGTCCATGTGTCTTTTTCAAAGAAAGCAAGAAATATGAGATTCTGAACCAACACCTATGAGGCAGGGCCTGCATTTCTCTGAGGGGAACCACTAACTCTGGACAGAAGGGACTGTTCTGTGGCCTGGAGTGACTGCTGGCTGTGGAGGGGGTCTAACCGAGCAGGGGGAATCCACAAAGAAGTCCCTCCCTGTCCCCAGGGTCAGTATAAAGGCCATGACAAAGGACATAATCGAGTCACATGATTTTGTCTTCCTTTCCATTTTGCTGGAAGTTGGTCCTGACTCAGTAGGTGGGGTGGGTTCCCGGGGTGGGGGTGCCTTTCACAGCAGGGGCATGGCAGATTCCGGAGTGACACAGAAGAGCAGGATGACAGCCCCATTTCTGGGAGGATGCTGTGTGTGGGACCCAACAGCCGTTGTAGCCCAACATACTTGTTAGCTATTTTCCTTTCCTGAATTAAAAAATTGAATTATACGCTCAGCCTCGTTACCGAGCCTGTAAGTTTATTAAAGTTTATCGACCATGTGTACACACTTCAGGATCCCGCTTCAATCGCGGCTCCCAAGATGGAACATTGAATTAAGAGGCCACGCTTGCCGCGGCGCGGGTGGACTCCAGCAGAGCCACAGGTAGCTGGAGTCTCCTTCAATTAGACATAATCATCACTCACAGTCAATAATTGTGCTAAGGGCTGCTTTCAAATCTGTGAGGGATTCGCATTTAATGTACTGATTCAGCTTGTCTGAGCCAAATTCACTGTGTACTGAAACCAAAGCAATTTAGTTCTTGCCTACGGCCCTTTTGGCAGTTCATCTAGCCCAGCACCGGGAGGACTCTGCGGTACAATTTGATCTGAGACATCTGCGCGCAGACAGGACCTTTTCCTTGACGGAGGAGACGGAGGAAGGGCTAAGCTCTAGTTTCATGTGAAGAACCAGGCCTTATCTTGCCCCTGAAAAATCAAGCATTTAAGATAGAGTAAAAAGCCAAATAAAAAAATTTTTTTTCCTCGGGTTTATGAAATGCACACAGCAGCTCCTGCTGCAACCCGCGGAAAGCACTTGAGCCTGATCCCTGGATTAACCATTTAAGGATATTACACTTATCACCGACTGCAGCTGACGGAGGAGATCTTTATTAAATATGAAAGGCGAACATCTCCCTCTTTGTGAGTTTGCTGAAATATGGAAATTCCTTTATGCTCACTGCAGCCTGTGCTGGGCCTGGACGCAGCCGCAGGACTGTCCACTGCCCATGCCCCGGAGGAGGCTCTGAACGGCGGGACTCTCCTCTGCATTATGGCCTGCTCCCCTTCGGCCCAACTGGGCATCCAGGCCAGAGTGTGTGCAAGGGCCCTTTGCCCATTGCAAACTGATGGCCCTGGTAGTCACCATGGTGCCTGAACCGCAGGCCCTGCTGCTGATGGGCCCCCTTGTCAGGAAATGAAGCTCCGTTTGTCCTATTTTATTCTCAAGAGCTATGGAATGAGAGAGATCTCTGGAGTTGTTGGACACAGTGGAGGAAGCTGGGCCTCTTGCTTTCCTGGAAGGAAGTTTGGGCAGATGTGGAAGGTACCACTGGACGCTGCAGATCTGAGGAGTCGTGGACAGGCTGCTAGGAGGGGAGCATGTGTCTGTGGGGTGCATCAAGTGATGTCCAGTGTCCTGCGCTCTAGAAAGTCATGGCCCACTGACACAGTGTCTGAGCTATAAGAGTGCTGGGCCAGCCCAAGGGGCAGGGTTAGCAACGTCCCATGAGGGACGGGGAGGGGGGCATATGCTTGGCCTCCTGTGATACAGGTGTCTATACAACTGCAGGCCTGAAAGACAGGCCACGCTGGTGCTGAGACCCAGAACAAGGCCAGAGTCCACTCTGACAATCCTACCTAAGGAGGAGCGAGTGCAGACCTGCAGCCCCAGACAGGCCCTGCCTCAGCCCCCAAGACCCTGGGGGGATCTTGCAGACCTCCCCTGGGGAGCGGCCAACAGGTGCCCTCATGCTCCAGGAAGGCACAGATGGCACAGTGGAGCAGGGCCTGCAGGGGGTGACAAGGTCAGGAGCGGCCACGCTACACCCTCCAGGACACCTGCAGAGGTGTTTGAGACCCAGCCCTGTTCTCAGTCTGGTACACTGAGGCTCAGAGTGGTCAGTTATGCTGTCCAGTTAACCAAGGCTGCTGGTGTGGCTCAACCAGGGAGCTCGAGGCACCGCATGGTGCCATGGAATAGACGCTCGCACCTCACCCTCTGCCCCTGGAAGCAAACGCCACACCCAGAAAACAGTCCCCTGTGCTGTGGTCCTGTCCTCAGCTTCCACAGGAGACACAGGGGCAGGGAGGCCCTATGCCTGAGGCCACCACCTGACACACACCTCCCTACCACACATACACACCTACACACCATACAACACATCATAGATACACACACCACACACAACACCTAGAGAACACCCTCACACGCTACACACACCACACATGCAACACCTAGATGACACCCTCACACACTAAACACACCACACACACAACACCTGGATAACACCCTCACACGCTACACACACCACACACAGAACACCTAGATAACACCCTCACATGCTACGCATACCACACATGGAACACCTAGATAACACCCTCACATGCTGCACATACCACACACACAACACAGTGCATACACCACATAAACCACACACCACACACACATCATACCACATACACCACACACCAAAGCACACACCACATACACACCACATACACACCATATACCACACACCACACTACATGGCGCACACACAACACACTACATATACAATACACAACACACAAACCACATATACATGCCTGCACACACAACACAATACACACACATACCACACAATATACATACCACACACATGCCACACACACCACCTACACAACAGAAAACATAAACAGCACATACACGCTCATACCCCACATTCACACTTGACACACATACACACTACACACCACACCTACACAACACACACACAGCACACAACACCCTCCACATACACACCAGACACCCATACCAAAAACACAGCCACCACACATGCCACACATACACACATACACCAAACACACTGCATACATGTGAAACGCATGGCATATACCGCACATGTGCACAAACACATCACACACGGTGACACTGTATCGATACCGCAAAAACTTCAAGCACATGTCACTTACCATACACACGAGCTAGGCCACACTTACGCTCCACCTACCACAGTCACTGGTACCACACACACAACACGTAGCACCCGACACAGCCCATGTTCACATGTGTCTGTCACACACCCAGAGACCCTACTGCCCCTCATGGCTCCATGGCTGTTCCCACAGGATGCGCAGCAGGCCCACAGCCGTCCTTCCTGCACATTCCCAGGGCCCTCCCCTGCCCTTCTTACACGGTGTGTGCAGCTCTCCACCCACGCCACCTCTGCGTGAACACAGACCCGAAGTCCCCAGAAGGTGTGACTTACACTCACTGTCACCAGAGTTTTCTGGCTGCTAATTTTCACTGCGAAGCTCTTTGTGGTCTTTAGTGACTCGTATTAAGAGCTGTTGACAGCCATCGCCATCGCGGGGCCATGGAAAGGACCCCTCCAACCCCATTATTAACTTCATCCTTCTTACTGTGAGTTTCTTTAATCCAGCAATAACATGCACTCTTCAGATAATGTACTGGGTTAACGAGTAGCTGAGTGGATCCAGTGGTCCTGAGCACTGATCCATCTGAGACTAAGTCAGCATAGCTGAGCGTTTGCCAGAGTGCACAGAACCTCCTCAACACCCTTGCTTTCTCACGCGGTGCTCATTCAGAAGTCACTCAGGAGCAGATCCACAGCAGGACCTGAGGACATGATGCTCCAGTGGCGCGATCGGTGAGAACAGTGCAAAGCCAGCCTGTTTGACCTTGCTCCTGCGCCCGGTCATCATGGTCTCTAACTAAGGAGACTGAAACGCAGGCCGCAGTACTGGCACGTCCTCACAGAGGTGGCTGCAGCTGCGTCCAGGTCCACAGGCTGGCCAAGTGCTTTGCTGAGGCTGGAGTCCTGTGTGTTCACAGCGTGGATGGCTCTGCCATGTCTGCAGGGTGACTCTCGAAAGCCTTCCCACCTCTGAGCCTGCTGTCAAGAGCCACAGCAACCTGCAAAGGGGCAAGGACCAAAACGAAAACAGAAACCAGGACCAGAAAATGCTGTCCCCTCAACCGTGCCTCCCGCAAAGCCACCCCCGATGGAGCGGACCCTGGGGAACAGACCTCCTGCCTCGCTGGGGGTGTGCAGTAAGTGTGCCAGGCAACGCTTGCAATCAGGGCTCCTCTTCTCCATGTTTCCTCTGAAATGCTGGCACCGTTGCTTCTGTTACAAGAGTAAAGTTTTGGTACGGAGTGGCCCTGACTGCAGCTCCAGTGACCAATGGATTCCAGGTCCATCTTGGTCTGTCTGAGGCCACAACACCCAAACCGTTTGTTAGATAGACATCATGTCACCTGGACTCCCTTCTCACCTGCGCTCTGCGTGGAAAGAGCTCTGGAGCCAAGCAGGCTTCCACAGGACTCAAACAGTTGCACCAGGTGTCAGGGAGCCGCGGGTTTGAGGGCCTGCTATTTGCTCAACGGGAGCTTTTCATGGAACGGGCACACGTCTAAACAGTCTCTATCACACGCCTGTCAATATTTTTTTTGAAAGCAGTTGTTTGACCATAGATACACTCACACAATAAGTACATTTTTCAAGCGTCAAGAGGGTTTTCTTATGGAAAATCGCAGTGTCAGTAGTAAAATGCCACCACTATTATTTCATTTAGTGGGAAAAGCACATCATTTCGAAACTTGTTCTGATATCTCCCATTCCATGTCCCTTATTAGAACATTGTACTATATATGGTAGTCTGGTATCTCCCATTCCACGTCTCTATTAGAACATTGTACTATATATGGTAGTCTGGTATCTCCCATTCCACGTCTGTATTAGAACATTGCACTATACATAGTAGTCAGGTATCTCCCATTCCACGTCTCTATTAGAACATTGCACTATACATAGTAGTCAGATATCTCCCATTCCACGTCTCTATTAGAACATTGTACTATACATAGTAGTCAGGTATCTCCCATTCCACATCTTTTCTTAGAACATTTTGCTGTACGTAGTAGTTGGGTTCACTGTGACAAAGTCATACTGGCATGGAATTCCATGTTCTCTCCGTCCCCTGCTCTTTCCCTCCCTCCCTTCCCTATTCTCAGTCCTCTCTCTGCTCGTCTTCCTTTCACTCGTTTACTTATGTGTTTTGGGTCGCTGCTTTAGAGATACGCTCAAGGGTGGGTTTTCCTCTGCTGTGTTTATATGTGCACCTAGCGTGGTTTGCTGAATTCCTTCCACATTTCCTTCCCTCTCCTTTCCTCCTCCCTCTCCCCCTCCCTCTACTCCACTGGTCTTCCTACGTCTCTACGGGATCTGATTCCCCAACCTTACTCCTTACCTTTGCTCTGACTTCAGCATGTGAGAGGCAACGTTGGGCCTTCGGTCTTCACTTCACTTCTGCTGTTATTTCACTCGCTGTTTCTGGGGATAAAAGAAAACAGCCAGAGTGCCACATGCACAGAATATGGTTGCCACTAGAGGTGAAGGTGAGTTTTCTGTGACACCTGGCGTCCCCAGGGGTTTGGAACGCTTAGTGCAGAAAGGAAATTGTAGGTCAGGGGACCCGAGGGGCGTGGGCACTCAGCCCTGACATACAGCAGGAAGCCATGTTCAACAGTCTCACCTCGAGAACAGTGTTTTAATCAAGGAAGTATGGACACATATTTAATCTATGTTCCCTAAATGCTACGAAATATTGGGAAAGAGTGTCCAAATGAATGTGTAAGAGTGGCAACAGTGCTCACAGGACGGAATACAGTTCTTCCGATCCAGATAGGAACAAGCATGGCTGGGGAGATGCAGGTAAACAGAGGCAGAAGAGGGGCATCCTCCCCTGTCCAGGTGGATAGCTGGTGCAGGATTGCACCCATGGCTCAGAATCAGCAGGGCAGGACTGTGAAGCGCTCCTGCACTGGGCGGCTGGCTGTGGTTAGTCTCAGGGTGGCCCTGTCAGCACCAGCTCCTGAGTACTGGGCGTGTGATCTGCAGGTGGACCGTGACTGGAGACACCTCTGATTAGGACTCATTTCAGCTGACTCCGACAGCAGCAGGAACATCACCGTTAGGTCAGCACTAACTGATACTTGTGCAGCATGGAATTTGAGATTACAATGCACACTGTTGAGCCACGCAATAGGCCGCTGCTCCTTGGTCCTTTGGCCTGGGGGGTTACTTCACCCCTTCTACTCGTTCTCCAGATCACAGCTCCTGGGGCTTCTTGGCCTCCACGCTTCCCCGAGCCAATTCTCAATTATCTGTTTCCTACGGGTTTGTTTTCTCTTGTCAACCCAAATGCTCAGTGGTCAGGGAAACTGATAGGGGAAAAGGGAGTTTCTGGAAATTCTCTGAACTCCCCACACAGTCGTTCTGCAGGCCTGAACTGGCTTGAAAGCACCTGTTGGTTTCAGAGACCACCTCCTAGGCTGCTCTCGTGGACAGGATGACGTCTGAAGCCCTCACCATGGCCACGGCTTCCTCTTCTCCCACAGGCTTGGCTCCAGCTCTGCTGACCTGCTTCCATCTGAGACCCCAGCCAGCACCCCTCTCCCTGAAATGTCTCCAGGACCGTCACATGGCTCGCTGTCCAGCAGGTGCCTGGACTTGCCAGCCCTCCCTGGAATGGGGGACTTTTCCACCTGCAAGGGAGCCCTGTTTCTAGGACCCCTGGAAGAGATCCTGGTCAACAGACAGAGCTGTGAAGCTCAGGTGGAGCAAGGCAGAGGCACCCACAGGGAACCGGAAGTGGACCAGGTGCGAGATCATCGCGGAGCCCTGGGGTAGCCTGCACACCGTGGCCTGCCAGCACTGGCCATCGGGACATGTGGCTGTGGCACCTGAAACGGCCTCCTCCTTGGCCGTGGGTGGACCGTGTGAGACCCGCCCCAGGCATGCAGGGTGCAGCAACCGGCTTCCTCCTAGTGACCCCTGGAGGGCTTCCCACCCAGCAGCTGCTCCTCAACTGAAGGACGCATGTGACAAGGCAGGACCGATGGGTGTCCTTACAGCAAGGTGGAAACTGCAGGAGCCAAAGAAGGGAACACCAGAGCACCACATCCCAAGAACCCACCCCAGTGTTCAAAGAGGTGCACGCTGTCACTGTTGGTGGCTTCTCCTTCCGCTATTAAAGACCACCTTAGTCCCTGGGTGTGTCAGGACCCCCATGGTCCTGGGAGGTAGAGCACTGGTGATGAATGAAGAGAACCAAGGGGAGGGGTCCTGAAAGCCTGCTCGGTAGACACAGGACATGGAGAGTGTGGCCGTGAAAAGCATGGATGCTTCCCGTCCTGGAGCCGTCTGTGGAAACAGCAGCACCCTTGGATTTCTCATTACTTTCTAACTAAAAACGAAAACTAAGGACAGCACCATGAAAGGCTGAGCATCCTCTCTGCACAGTGCATTGTGGGACGGGGCTGTCATTGTCCCCAGGGTAGGCACTGCATTTCCACCTGCAAGGCACCGTTCCTGTCACAGAGGATGTGGATATGCTCAGGAGCACTCAGAGAGCCCCAGCTCCTGGGGACCACTGGCCGCAATGCCACATGATTTTCACAGTAAGTACACTGAAAAGCAGTTCTCAGAGCTCACAGCTTCACTCTGTGCCTGTTGACGCTTGCCTTCCATGAATCAAAACATGGCTGAACCTACCACAAGGTGCGCGACATAAAGGCTTTATTGTTCTCAGGCCCACTGACAGCACGCTGGGCAGGCCCATTGTCCTGGTGCGTGGGATCCAGGCTCCTACAGCCCCGCTATTTAACCATTAGCCAGATGCAGGGCAGGATGAGTCAGAGGAGCCCGGGCGGCAGCTCCCGGCCAGCCTGCTGAGATCTGCATCAGGTGCCCCCCTCGGTGGGATGGAACTCCCTTAATTCCAGACCACAATTGCTACCTGTGCTCACAAATGATTTATTGTTGTCGACAGCAGTGCACCCTTGGAACATTTGCCAAAGGGCGTCAACTGCTATTGATATGTACATAAAGACAATAAACGGTGAACTGTACCCACCAAATTGCTACCTGTTGTGATTAGTGATCCCCTTGTCTTATTTTTGGAGCTTAGGTGGTGTGGGATCGCCCCGAGTGCTGCGCGCATTCCTGTCTGGTGACGCAGGTGCCGGAGCTGCTCTGAGACGTGCCGGGTGATGCCAGGCAGTAATCTGCAGGCAGCTTAACCAAGGCTCCGGCTCAGATTTCAAAGAGCGGTGGGGACACCCACGTGTTGGCATACCGTGCATTGTTGAGCCGAGGAGCAGCCCTGCCGCTTTTGGTCCTCTCCATGAGCGCCCCTCTTTTCAGCTGCTTGTTCCAGGAGAGCAAGGCTTCAGCCTGGGATTCTGACTCATTGCTCGCTCCTTCGAGTGAGTAGTCAGCATCCTGCCCACTTTCCAGACTGGACATGCCCGAAGTGGGCCAGACATGGCAGGGTGCAAGGCTCAAAGAGTGCAGGGTCAGAGAGACCACAGCGACCCCTTGCACACAAAGTGAAGGCCCAAAGAAATCGAGTCCACTTAGACAAAATTCCCCAGTGACTTCCTTTCAAAACGAACTTTCCATCTGGTGGCAGTCCTCGAGCAAGACAGAACGGAAGGGACGAAGGGCACGTGCTCCCTGCGCTAGGAGCTACTCACAGAACTGCTCCGCTCCGCTCTGAACTCCTCACCCCCAGGCATGGTCCAACACAGAACCAAGCTGTTCTAGCCCAGGGACATTGTGACAGAGAGGCACTCGGAGAAGCTGGTGCAGATGCCTCTGCCTGCCCTGTGCCTGAGAGATCCTGAGGTTCCACGGCCAGGGAGGGCCCTTGGGGCCCAGCCTCAAATATTCAATACTTTCACTCCGGTGACCCACCTGCCATGGCCCACCTGGAAATTATTATTTTATGTAAAGATGTCAAGCAAAGTCTGGAAAGTAAATAAATGCAGAAAGAAACTTTCACATTGAACGATGAATTATCTGGGTTAATTCCTGGGACTTCAAAAGTCACTTCTAGTGGGACAGGGCCCTTCAAATATGGGACACTTGTGTGCTGAGCAAATTGTCCACCAGTCTTGGGGCCACTTCCCTTTTATTCAGTGTCAGTGCAAGCCTCCCCAGGTCTGTAGTGATGAGACTACCCTGGGACACCTTGTCCACACTGTGGCATGCCTCTGGGGACAAGCAGGAAGCCAATGCTTCTGCAGTACCTGGGGGTGTGGGCCTGAGCAGGATGTGGCTCAGGAGAGGCCCATCCAGTGAGGCTACCTGGTTCTCATACGGTGCTTTTTCTGTCATTTGAGGAGATCCCCTGTCCCCACCCAGTGTTCCTCTGTGCTGAAAGGGCTCAGTTGTGTGGTGAGATGCACAGACTGTTGGAAGATAATTCTCACTGATTCCTAGAAACACTGGCCCTGGGAGGCTGAGGGAGGGGGACAGTAGGCAGGGGCCTTTCCTGTGGCTTGCATGGCAAAGTGAGATGGTGTAGGCAGGCTTACGACTGGCCAGTGTGGGCGATCTAGGATTGGGGTCTCTCTATCTATATGACTTGGCCATGAAGTGACAAGTCAAGGGCTGTGTCCCTGAAAGCAAGAGCCTGATAAAGGAGATGGCTGCTCCGTGGATGTGGCTTGCTTTCCCAGGAGCTGGCTACCTGAGGGCCCTGTGCCAAAGTGGCAAGTCAAGAAATGAGAGGAGCTGTCATTCAAGTCTCCATCTCTGAAGGTGGCTCTGAGCTGGTCAGCTGCGTCCCCATCCACAGCCCTGGTCGATCACTGAGGTCTGCACACTCGGTCTTAGTGTACGCGCGGGGTCAGGTTCCTCTGGTGCCCTCCGGGAGCGGAGCTCACTGGGAAAGCCAGGGTTAAAGATGAAGCAGAGTTGTTGGGAGCTCTGATGCTGGAGGAGTTGCGTGCCCCGCCCACAATATGACTTGGAGGCAAGTCAAGAAAGTAAAGTGGAGACACAGCAAAGAGGCCAGGGCTAAGGCAAGTGTGGAGGTCGCGTCTTTTCCTTGTGAAATGCCCCCAACCCCGGGCCCGCCTGCTTTCTCACTAGGCCTGGAGCAACTGGTTCCAGAATAGGATCAGAAAGATAGGAACCTTCACCACCGCCTGGCCAGGCTGCAAGGGCAAGCAGGAGTGGGTGGGAGATGCGGAGGGGGAGACGCTTCCAGAGGCAGGGGCACAGCCCCCAGGTAAAGCTGCCCAGACCTCCACAGAGGGGCTCAGGACCGAGCTGTAGGGAGGCATGGGCCTCCACATCTGCCCAAGGGCCTCTCCTGATCCTCCCTTCCTCTGGCTAGGAATTGCCCCACCAAGCCAAGAGTCTACCCTGTGCATCTGGAAGTGAGGGAAGCCCAGGGCTGTCCCTCACTGTGGCCTCTGCATCTGCACAGCAAAGGGCCATAGACATAGCTGGCTGCTTGCTCCTGGCTTCAGGGCCCTGCTGGGCAAGGCTCTGCCCACTTCTGCCCACGGCCTAGGGGAGCTAGAACGTTCTGCCCAGGAGGCTCCACCAGAGAGGCCTCCCCTCTCAGCTGCCAGGAGCCCCACCTGCCAGTCAGCTCTAGGGCTGCCCCTCATGCCCGATTCACAGCACGCTTTTGGCTTCTTCAGGGCCAGCAAGGAGGGCCACTTCCTTCGGAAGGTCAAAGTCCTCCGTGGAGAGTTTTCATCTGAGCAGATCATGCCCACCAAGGGTAATTTTCTTCTTGATGCAAAATCCCTTCACCTTTGTCATCCTTGTGGGCTGACTTGGGCCCCTCCAAGTCCGTAGGTAGGATCCCAGCTCCCAGGACCTGAGAACATGACCATATTAGGACTTCATCCTTGAGGTCCCACGGAGGGTCCCTAATCCACCCTGGATGTTTCCCTTGTGAGAAAGGAGTGTCTGGACAGACTCATATGAAGATGAAGTCGGAGGTGGGGTGACATTTTACTACCACCGAGAGACACAAGCAACCTCTGGGGCCAGGGGAAAAGCGTGGGCAGATGCAGGCCAGAGCACAGACACGTGCAGAAGGAGGATTGGGCAAGGGCACCAAGTTGACATCCACACACCCTGCAGAGAGGCCTTGGTGGGGTGGCCCAGCCCTCAGAACTGTGAGTGTCAGCCCTGTTGGTGAGCTTTATACTTGCATCCCTGACCCTCCACCATCGCTGGCAGGAGGACCTTCACAGGCAGAGGTCCTGATGGGTGAGGGTAAGGGCTACTAAGGGCAGGCATGCCAGCAGCATGCACAAGCCTTCCCCATCCGGAGCCCCACCTGCCTCACCGTGCACGGGCTGCAGTGGGTGGCTTGCCAGGCGTGGAGTGGCAGGAGTCTGTCACCACGGACCTACGCCTCTTTGGAGGTTCAGGTGCCAAGAACATTCTAAGATGAGTCCAGGCAATGGGACAAATCCTAGGGTTGGGACAATGGGATTTGCTGACTGGCAAGCCAGGTCTGGTGTCCGTGCTGTTCTGCAGGTGGTAAAACCCAGGCATTCAACAGCCACTGGCACTTTGCAAAACCACAGTCAGCTGGAGAGGACAGGAAAGAGCAGACGGCTCTTCCACTGCAGGAGGACATGCAGAAAACGGTCGTCGGGCAGGCCATCCCCCAGCGAGGCAGGGCGAGGGACAACCAGGGAATGGAGTCTCAGAAAGTGTGGCTGCCTGCAGCTCTCACCATGGTCCTCAGGACACCTTTTGTGACAAGTGCCCCCAGGGCCTCTCAGCAAACTGCATCCGGGCCTGGGGTCACAGGAGCCGCAGTGGGGAGGAGGCTTCTTCCTGGAGACGTGGCCAGGTAGAGCCTCCTGTCCCTCCCCACACCACAAGGCCCTCAACAGCCCAAGGCTCACAGGGGTGTTGAGCTGCTGGTACCAGGGATCTGGTGGCAGGTGTTACAGAGGAGCGTGGCACATATTCAGCAGTCACTACGGCCACACAGAAACTGCTCTGTGGGGGACACTCTGTCCTGGTATCTGCCAAAAGACCTCTAAGCAGGCAACCAAGGGTCCCCAAGCACTGGCATTGGAGCATGGAAGTCCAGCTCTCAGGCATACCCTGCTTGGGAGAGCCCCTGTGACGGTGCAGGGTAGGCAGGCATGCACACGGTTGGGGGTCTAACCTCTGAGAGCATCACTGCCCTGGACCCCGGCTCCACACCTGGGATGTTGCAGAGCCAGGATGCAAGGTGCTCCTGTCAGAGCTCCAGTGAGTAATCAGCGAGAGCTGTCCTGCACTGTCCTGCGCAGCAGCCCCTAGGAACCCGCCTCTCACTGCACCAGTGGGCAAGCGCTGGCGTGGCCGCGGGACACCCAGGAGGACCTGATGGGTCTGTGCTACGTGGGTAGATGGCACCTGCAGGGCAGGGAAGATAAGCCTGAAGATTTATCTCCGTGTGTGGGAAAGCACTTGCACTGGGCACTTGTTCTGCACACGCAGATACCATTGAGATAGGAGCTCTCAATGACAGATGGTATCTCCACTTCGCAGCACAGGAGCTCGCGGCCACCGTGGAGCCAGGCACTTGTCCTCCTGACCCAGGAGAAGAGCAGCAGCTGATGCTTTGCAACTCCTGCAGGCTCAGCATTTGGCTCTGGGGACAGCAGTTTTCTTACGGGAGTCGAGAATGACCCGTATGTTCCCGGCTCTCTGCCAGGCCTTCCTAAAGCATGGCCTTCCTCAAAGCCTTCCAGGAGGTACTCAGTAATCCCCCAGGTGCTGCTTGAGGCCCCCTGAAGACGCCTGCTACTCTGCTCCTGCTGGTGGCCCCCTAGACTGTCCTGCCTGGAGACCCCACCGGAGAGCTCAGCATCTATGTTCAGACTGGGGCCGCAGCCTGAGGAACCGATGGCACTGTCCCTAAGTACCTCCCGCACACTCACAGGTCCCAGGTTGAGGTCCCTTCCAGGGGACTTTTGTTCCTGCTCCTTCCCCCGGGGGCTTCACTGAGACTAAGCACATGCCTGCGAGGAGCCTGATGGCGTCTGCCTCAATCCTGGCATCTTGTCTTCCAGGCTGCACCACCGTGTGCGTTCTTGCAGCTGTGGACGGTGTGCCAGGCTCTGCACCTGCCTCGATTCACTCACAACGTGTTCTCAGTGCTTGGGTAACTAACATGTCAGTTTTCAATCCACACAGTCCCACAGCACCAACTAGCCACTTGACCTGCTGTCTGCTGACTGCTGACGTATCCTTCAGCCCCACGGAAGGTGCTGGGGCCCCCAGGGCTCAAGTCAATGGGGAGGCCACCCTGCTAATGGTGGAGACTTAGTGCATTCCAGCAGAGGGGCTCCCCATGGCAGACAGGCCCAGGAGCAGTTCTGAGAAGTGTTCTCTGTAGGTCCCTTCAATACGCATAGATGTGTGAAAGGAACCAAGGGGATGGCAAAGGTGTGGAGATAGAGTTGCCACAGACACTGGAACTGCCCTGACCTGTTCTCCTGACGCTGAGAGACCAGATGAGCCCCAGAGGGGTGATCTGACTCTGGACCAGGGGCATCTTCTTCTCACCAGCCTTCAGTGGGCCAATGGACCAAGACTACCCCACTGCCTGAAAGGTGGCAAGGCTGAGGTTGCTTCTCATCACCAAAACACTAATCAGCCATTAGACCCTGGGCAGAAGCAGCGAGGGCCCATTGCAGCCTGCGGATAGACAGGGAGGCTATGGCTGGCCCAAGATTGCCACAGCCGGCAGTCAGATATCCTTCCCGAGACCACCCCAGATGCAGGAGGTTGGGAGGAACACTATCCTCCCGATGAGGAAGTGGAGTGCTTCCTGGCTGCATGAGTGCTAAGCTAGCCTTTCCCCTACACGGCGTTAGTACCACGCAGGGCAAAGGGCATTAAACCAGGCGCTGCTCAGCGGCACTTAGAGCCAGGTCAGCCCAAATGGTGCAGAGTGTGGGCTGTGGTGGGCTCTGGTGCAAGACCAAGAGACTGGAATAGCTGTGCGGTTCAACTAGAACCAGCCACAAGATGTGGCCGGGGAGCCGCACCCCATGTGTGTTCCCAGATAGCTTGAGAAGTGTCCCCTCCGCAGGGCAATTGCACATATGACAACTGCCATGCATTAGAGCATACATTTCTCCAAGAGGAGCGAGGTTTCCTCTCCCTGAGTTCCATTAGAACAAGACCTTCAGGACAGAAGTCTCAACGTCTTCCTTCAGACCACCCGTGGAGGCCTCCATGCATGGGTTGGTGAGCTCCAGAAGGGATATTTAGTCCTCACTCCTCGTGCCTGTGAACGTGACCTTATTTGGAACCACAAGATCTGCAGAAGCATTTAGTTAACAAGAGGGTCATCTGGATCAAGGGGACCCCTAACCCCATCACTGGTGTCCTTATGAAGAAAAACCAGAAGCACAGACAGAGGATGCCTGGGGAGCATCCCTGTGACAGCAGACGTGGAGGCTAGGGCCACATCTCCACGCCAATGATCAGATCACAGCCACCAGCAAGGCTGGAAGCCCCAAAGGACACGGGGTGCCTGGACTTCACACTTCTGGCCCCTGGACTTGGAAGTGTTGTGACATGCAGTCACCGCAAGTCCCAGGTGTGCCCAGCTCAGGCAATGCCGTCTTCACCCTCCTCCTTGGTTGCTTTGCAGCCACTTCTTTCTTTGCAACTGCTGCCCTAGAAGTCTCTGTCCCCTCCCAGGTGCCAAGGGACAGATGACACTTATTGTCAACTACTATAGCACATTGATGTCCTGGAAAAAATGGAAAACAGGGATCATATCCAAGCAGTGCTTTCAAATATTGGATAAAGGCTGGGTGCAGTGGTGCACGCCCGTAATCCTAGCAACTCGGGAGGCTGAGGTAGGAGGATCGGAAGTTCAAAGCCAGCCTGACCAATTTAGTAAGGCCGTAAGTGACTTCGTGAGAGTCTGTCTAAAAATTAAAAGTAAAAAGGGCTGGGAATTTGCCTCATAGGTTAAGAGCCCCTGGCTTCAATCCTTGGTACCAAAAGAAACAAAAATTTAGATAAAGGAGTCATAAACCATGGAATTGGGTGGGAGGGAAGCATGCTTTTTTAAATCAGTGGTTTTCACTGTGTGTGTGTGTGTGTGTGTGTGTGTGTGTGTGTGTGTTTTATTTTGTTTTGTTTTTTTTCCTCTTCCAGAAGCAGCTTCTTTGCACTGGAAATAATATTTTGGCTATCCTTACTTTTACCACCCACTACTTACCCAGAAATAAATGCACAGTTGAGTTGCTTCCACGGGTGCCTAGCAGAGGCTTCCTGCTTCACCAAAGATGCGCTCTGTCCAACACTCCCACTTA
This sequence comes from Aplodontia rufa, assembly GCA_004027875.1. Taxonomy (NCBI): domain Eukaryota; kingdom Metazoa; phylum Chordata; class Mammalia; order Rodentia; family Aplodontiidae; genus Aplodontia; species Aplodontia rufa. Next base: position 28,948 of record PVKS010003788.1, read on the forward strand.
CGCAGGTGTCTCCAGAGGGAAGCAGACCCACGTAAATCCCACTTCCTGCTGCTCACTCCTCCTGCATCCCAAGACCACTGTTTCAGACGCTCTCTCCCTCCTTTGGGAGAGGAGTCTCAGGCAGCTCTCTTAAGTGCCTTAGGTCAGGTGGAGTGCTTGTGGGGTGGCTGAATCAGGGGACGGAGCATATTGTCCCCAGAGTGAGCCTTTCAGGTTCCGATCCATCTTCATTTCATGGTGATGCTCTCCAGAGACACAGTTGTGGTGACACACAATGGCAAATGGAGGCAGACTAGAGGCCTGGTCATTTAAGCAGTAGGCCATTGCCCCTGGATATGTAACTGGTGATCAAGAGGCCATAAAACCGGGGCTGCTGAAAGGCTGGAGGAAGCTGAAAGGGCAGCTCCAGGCTTCCTGGGGGGCTGCAGCTTTCACCCTCCCGTGAACCAGGGTTTATGGAAGGGCTGATGAGGAGCCTCTTGTTCAACCTCCAGGAGGAGAAAGCAGCCAGCCAGGGAAAATCAGAGCTAAAGGGAATCAATGAGCCCTCACATATTGTCCTTCTCCTTTGTTGTTAAAAAAAACTCTGGGTGACAATAAGAAGTTAGAGGAGCGTCTGCGAAGAAGCCATTAATATCAGGCTGCAAATTCTACAAAACATTAACTTCATTACGTGGCGATTACGCCTGCAATTGGCAGGAGGGAAGATTCTACCTACTCTTCATTTATGCTTGTGCAGAGATCAGCACTTCTGCTCCTGGCAAAGGTCACATCCCTGATAAGGGATCCAAGTTAATGAGAAATGGGGACACAGCAGCTTCCTTGCCAGGGGGCGGCCACCGGATGCTTGCAGCCTGGCCTGCAAAGGCACACAGGCGTGCTGGGGGTGCTGCGCTCTGCTCTGACAGATGTTAACTTCTCTCTGTGTCTTTTCTTCTGCAGACAAAGCTTGGAAGTTTACCTTGTAAAAAATCCCAGGCTGGAAAAGTTTAGATTCCCTTTTAACTAGAAAGCCACGCAAGCAAAGCGTCCAAAGATCGCGTACAGGTTCTGCCCTCCCTGTGGTGGAAGTGGATCTGTGTTACCATCCGTAAGAGGAAGTGCACCAACAGATGACACACGTTACCCACACCTGTGTGCCACAGCCCCCACAGAAGCCTGGGGCAGCCCAGCTAAGATGTGCACGGTGCAGCCCGACCCTGCCCAACCCTGGGGCTCCGAGCGTGGGTGGAGTCCCAGGGCTGGGCAGGGTGGTGCTGACCAGAGCTCTGACATTTCTGCAGAAGATGGGGCAGCCAGTGTGGCCAGGCGTAGAGGAGGCCCTGAGAGCAGTCAGTGGGCTGGGTGCCATCTGGGTGGGACTGGGTTTCTTCCTTGTGATAGACCTTAAGCTCCACAAGTGTCAGGAGTCCAGATTCCCACTTAGACACTGTGGTTTTATAAAACATAAGCCGTGCTGGGATGCAGAGTGACGAGTCTACACCATTGAAAAATGCAATCGTGTTTCTTCTCAAAATGAGAGCGGTAAGTCCCTTTTCCAGCCTGAAATTCCCCTCGCCCTCCTTCGGGAATCCAAATGCTTGCCGTTCTCTCCTGTGTTCACTGTGATTCTGGCCTTGCTCTGCAGGTTCAGGAGTCTGGATGATGGCTGCACTGCTGTGACTCTCGGGGGTCCTGGGGTGGCACAGAGTGTCACAGTGCAGGATGGAAACCCCTCAAACAAGGCACCATGTGAGGGCTTCTCTTTGCGGGCGTGGATGGGGCTCAGATTCTGGCTACAGGAAGCATGGAGTGAGTGCAGCCTGGCCTGCTGCTCTGCCCAGGTAGAAGCAGTGACTGCACGGTGGCTTTGAAACCTCCTGGCTGCGCAGACCACTCTGGGTGAGCTGGGTGAAGGGCACATGGGCCGTCTGCGCACTGTGGTTCAAATCTGCACCCAGACTTCACAAGCTGACAGCTTTGTCCCCAGCCTGATTCCAGAGGGCCCTGCTATGTTCATGGACTCCCAGCTCGCAGGACCAAGGGCCCAGGAAGCTCTTCCTTGCTCTCAGTACCCAGTCTTTGTCATTGCCACAGCAACAGGAAAGAGACTGAACTGTTGAGAGTTTATCAGTGTTTCAAAATACAGAGTTCATTAGTTCTATGAAACACCTCTTTGTGCAGGGGAATGATTTTTAACAGTAAGTGAGTTTAGGCTCCGTACATGAACTGCCACCTCAGCATCCACGTTAGCTGGTGTGGACATGGCACGGGGCTGGGCTTCAGCATCTTGGGCTGTTCTGGCCTCCGTCCAATCAAGTTGGAGCTGGGACTGGCCCTCCCATGTGAAGGTGCAACTTGGGAAGGGGGCGATGGAAGAGAAGGGACCGCGGCTTGGGGCAGCAGCAAGGGGCTGGCCACTTACCTGGACAGACGTAGTCAGAGCAGTGTCTATTAGAACAAGCTCACTCCACCTGTCCCACACAGCCATGTGCCCCCACCCTGTGCCACCCAGAACAGGGCTGGAGGCAGGAGGCACGCTGGGCTCCTCCATGGGGATGTGTGCCAGGCCAAGCACCATATCACCTGAGTCTGAGGCAGGGCAGGAAGCAGGGAAGCATGCAGAGCCAGCACGACCCAGGGAGCCAAGAGCCTCACAGCTCCCGCGAGTCGAGAACCGAGGAATCAGCCTCACCCAAGAGAGGCGATCTGTGCTCCTTGAAAAGTGAAGATGGGTAATACATCTTCTGGGTATACACCAGAGAAGCAAAGGGTGTGTCACGTTACGTTCGCGAGATTGTCGTCTGCAGAGGTGCGTGCAAGCCCTGCCGAGGATGGGGTGCAGAGAGCCAATGCACAGGAGGCACAGTGCTCTCTCTTCCTCACAGAGAAGGGGATCCAGGCACGTGCTCCACGAGGGGAAAGCGGGAGACCTAACGGAAGGAGCTGGACAGGAGAGCGCAGGCGCGGCTCCACTCACACAAGACATCCAGATGGAGAAGAGGCTGGGAAGAGGCAGGGCCGGGGCAGGGGCTGCTGCTTACCGGGACAGCGAAGTCTGCAATGGGAAGAGCTCAGGTGGATGGAGGCTACGGCTGCACAACACGTCAACGCACTTGACCCCCCGGCTCGAGAAAGGCTGGTGGTGGGTCCTGTGCTGTGTGTCTTTCTCTTCTTCCTCCCTCCCTCCCTCCCTCCCTCCTCCCTCCTTACCTTCCTCCCTCCCTCCATCCTTTCCTTCCTCCTTCCCTCTCTCCCTCTCCTTCCCTCCCT
>PVKS010003788.1:32299-100298 GCA_004027875.1 Aplodontia rufa
CCTCCCTCCTTCCCTCACCTCTCTCCTTCCTTCCCTTCCTCCTTTCCTTCCTCCCTCCCTCCCTCCTTCCCTCCATCCTTTCTTTCTTTCTTTCAAGAAAAAAGAACAGTGAGAGAGAAAGAGAGAATCAACTTTCTTTGGTTTTCCATGTGGCTCTGACGCCACGTGTACATGGTGCTGGGGATTGAACCAGGATCCTTGCACACGCCAGGCAAGTGCCATAACCGCCAAGCTACTGCTTCTGCCCGTGTGCTATATATTCTTAACATGAACAAAAGAAGAATGTAAGCATCCCCTGAGAAAGCACACGGCACTTCAGACCTCAGTTTGGAGACACAGTGGAGCCCTTTCCACACCAGGAGGGAAGAGGTCGGCCTTCATTTCTGGAATTGCTGTTTGCTGGTACAGTGACCCTAGGCCCTAGGAAGGTGCCGCCTGCTTCAGAACCACGCTGGCCTCATAGGCAGGGCACCCACCAGGCAAGGCTTACAGACGGGAAACCTGGGCTATGCAGGTGCCTGTGATCTCACGACCTTGAAACTGGAATCCGCCTCCAGACCCTCCTGGCTTGGAGGCCTTCACTTAGCACAGAGGACTCACTGGACATAATGCAGCCAGTGCAGCCACCTCCACCTGCCCTGGCGGAAGGCGGCACGTTCTAGAGTGCTTTTGTTGTTGCCCCTTAGTCTGAAATGAACAGAGGTGTTTTCCTACCCAAACGAGGTGAAATTCAAGATAAAATCTGCTTAGAAGGTAAAAGTGACAGAGTAGTGGGGAGCCAACATGACGTCAGGTCCAGGAAGAGACGGTGAGGCCCAGCTCAAGAAGGGACCGCAGCCAGCTCTGCAGAGAGCAGAGGCCAGAGATCAAGCCCTCTCCAGCAAGACATCAGGCTGGGTGCATTGCCCACGCACCCACTGGGCTCCTCTGGGCCTTCAATTTCCTCATGCCCACTTTGTAAATGATGGACATCAAATGATGCTCACAACCAGAGGGCTTCCCAGGCAGCAGACTGGGAAGAGGATGCCGGTGTCTTGAGCCTTGGGACTGTCCCCTGCCACACAGATCTGCAGACTAAGACCCAAGCAATGGTCAGAACCCCACAGCAAGCCAGCAGAATGTCTCCAGCCACTGGACCAGGGTCCCACATCACGCCTGTGACAGAGCTATTGAGGGAGTGGGTCTCAGTTGGTTTCCAAGGGCTGCTGTGACTGATTGCTGGACAAGGTAGCTGTGTGTATCAGGAAGGCACCTCCAGATCACAGGGGTTAAGTCAAGGTCAATGCCAAAGGGCTGCATCACCTCCGAGGGCTCCCCAGAGGGTCCTCCCGCTCGTCCCTCCAGCTCCGGTCTTGTGACTGCCTTGCTCCATTCTTCTCTGCTTTCCCTGCTTCATCTGGATATTCCCACATATCCCCATTGCAGTTGTGTGACCCCCATGCCTTACCCACTAACACCCTCGCTTTGACAGTAGAACCTTCAAGCTTGAGGATTCAAATGGTGTTCTAATCTAGCCACTCGCAGAAGGAGCTTGTGATTGTGACTTTCAGACCCTCAGCCCTGCAGCTTCAGGGATAAAGAAGTTTCCAGAGCAGACGTGGAAACCTTCAGCTCCTCCCTGAAGACCTGCGTGTGTCCTTTCTTCAGTCTAGCACAGTCAGCCTCACCATCTGCCCTCGTTTGTGTTTAAGGAATGAGAAGGTGGTCACTCCGACCACTGCCTCCTACGGGTGTCATGCATGATGATTGCCACACATACCACAACTGCCCACAGTCCCTGCACTACTGGAAATATCACAAATGCCCTTAAAATTATAGAAGCCCCATCTTTAAGATTTAGTTCCTCTAGAACAACTCCGGGTACCAAATTCTGAGTCCATTGTGTTTCAGCAGAGAAACAGAGCCAGTGGGAGATTGTAGAGAATGGTGTGGTTGGAGAAACAAGGACAGGGAAACACAGAGCCAGAGATCCACACTGGAAAGAATCAGCTCACGCAGTCCTGGGGATGGCCAGGCGTGAGAAGTCTGGAGGACTACTGCCCAGTGTCATTGTCCTTCTCACTGAAACCTCAGTTCCACTATTCAGTCCCCTCCATTGAGTAGAATAGGACCAGACAGATTAGTGTGGATTATCTACTAAAAGATACCTGATTTTAGATGTCAACTACATTTACAAAACACCTTCCCAGCTGGACACTACTCCTTGCCTAGTAGGCACAACTGAGCTACACAGGGAGGAGGGCAAATGACACCTTCAGTGACCACGGTTTCCCTCAAGATTTGTCCTTCAGCAATCAGCTACCTGGTCTCTTGGATGGTTCCTCTTGTTTCTGCATACTTCTCCCACCAGGGGCACACGCACGAGCCCACACACGTGCACACACAGGCACACTGCTCCCACCAGGGGCACACACACAAACCCACACACGTGCACACAGGCATGCTGCTCCCACAAGGGGCACACGCACAAGCCCACACACGTGCACACACAGGCACGTTGCTCCCACCAGGGGCACACTCATGAGCCCACACACGTGCACACACAGGCACGCTGCACCCACCAGAGACACACTCACAAACCCACACACGTGCACACACAGGCACGCTGCTCCCACCAGGAGCACACGCACGAGCCCACACACGTGCACACACAGGCACGCTGCACCCACCAGAGACACACTCACAAACCCACACACGTGCACACGCAGGCACGCTGCTCCCACCAGGGGCACACGCACGAGCCCACACACGTGCACCACACATGTGTGCTCACTCTCTCTCCTCACTGCTCTCCTGGCACCTCTTATCTGCCCAGCTATGCTTTCCTTGTTTGTAGACCAAGCTTCGGGTGCCCATTTGTCTGTGTCCCTGCATATGTCTAACTCGCCATCCAACTGCTGGTTGCCGAACACAAATGGAGGCACCATGTCCATGAATTAGCCAGGGACTGATTTCTTCCCATGACTTTGCCAGATGCAACCAGGCAGGGCAAGAAGTCCACTCCACCTTGGCGATCAGACAGACCCCAGAGGAGTAAACAGAGTCATCAGCGTGAACACTTGTAGCTAACATAGTCTTTCCAAACTCAAGTCACAAACTTGAGATTTGATAGAAAATGTTTTTAATTGGAAGAAAATATTGGCACATACAAATATTATGAAGAAAACAGAAAGCCATTTGGCTCCCTGGGATGGGGTCAAAATCTTGTGGGCTGGAAAGAGGGTGGAGGAGATGCTAAGAAGTTCCTGATGGTCTTCAAGGAAGGTACAGGTGCTCCAAGTCCTGAAGCAACGCATGCCAGGAGGAGGGCTATGATAGGAAATGCGGAAGAGTGCAGGCCACCAACTTCAGGCAGCTCCGAGTCTTCCACTTGGAGCTAGCAACCAAGGGCTCCTCCGTGCCCCACTGAGTGGTGGCCTCACATCCCAGGAAGACAGCGACATACATGGATCAGGGGTGGAGGCAGGATGACAAAGGACAGCAAAGTCCTGTTTCCCATGGGTCTTTGAGGCCAGAGCAGGGACAGCACCTAGATTTCCGGAAGACAGAGAACCAGGAGGTATGGAGGAAGCCAACTCAGGCAGGTGAGGATGAGGATTGAGGGCCAGAACCACCCCATCTTGAAGTACGTGGGCCTTCAGAGTTTGGAAATTCAGGTCCACACTCAGAGGACTCTTGGCACAACTAAGACGTGGTGGAAACCAAATCCAGGAAATGGCTGCACATTGCCTTCCATCGATGATGTCCATCTGGACCCACAGGGCTCCAGGAAGTGAGCAAGCTGTTGGTGAGCAGTGTCAGGAGGCTGCATTGTGCATGAAAATGCGGGCTGTCTCTTTCCTCCTCTGCACCCCCAGCACTGCATGTGTTGTAAGTATGAGTGTTTGTTCACTTACTCATCAAGCGTTTGCTGAACATCTACTATGTGCAAGGCACTATCCCAGACACAAGGAATAGTTCAGGGGAAAAAAATAAATTTTTCCTGCTTGAAAGGAGGAAAAATCCAAACAGGATAGAGAAGTTTAACTCCTTGTATTCTCTTTTTTTTTTTTTCAAAATAAAAGTTTCAGATAACTTCAGGTCAAATACCTTAAAAATTCCTTTGTATTATTTCCATTCCAACCACTGGGTATGAACCTCATTCTTTGTACAGGTTGATGGGATTTTACTAAATGTTTTTTTAAATGAATGTACACTTTCATGAGTGACTCAGCTTTATTGTGTGAGAAAAAGTGCATTTATGAAAATGAGTGAAGCAATTAGTCTCAACAGACTGTGGCCGTGTCCCCGTTACGAGGACTGGATTGCAATAAAGCCGTCTGCAGCTCATCCAATTCCTTATTTTAGCCACTGATTGGTTTGCCTTAAATCCACTGATTGCTTTTCAAATGGCTGTGTTTTTATTCCACCAGAGTTCTTTTTAACTTTATGTGGATGGACAGTTCATTTATTTACGAACACAAGCTATTCCAGGGGCACACCTCACATCAATTTCCAGTCTTTCTTTAGTGCAGAAGCCTCCTGGGACAGGGTCCTGCCGGACTGCTCTAATTCTACATGGAGCAGGTGCATTTGCAGCTGGCACCACAGCCCCTCAGGTCTCCTTGCTTCTTTTAGACTTCAAAGAGTGTGAAATAATTTCTAATGCCCACAGGAGTCCTCATGGTTTGGCACCTTCCTGGAGTTTCCCTGGTTGGTCAACATGATTTCCGCCATCGGTCGCTGCATAGCATGCTGATGGAATCCAGGGCAAGAAGCAACGTTGTGCTGGGTGGCTCCCTTCCTTCCTCAATTGGAGCCATCTCAAGAGCGTGAGAGACTAGGAGATCGTCAAAGTGCGTGACAGTGACTGCTAGGCTAAGTTTCAGGTTTTCAGAGTTGCCAGGGCTACCGTGCAAACAAGGCCCAGTGGGTGCTGATGTTGCTGTCTGTATATGCAGACAAGGCAAGATGTGTTCCCGACCATCCTTAGGGGCCTGGGACCAAAGCTCTGTCTGAGACTGGGCCAGGAATGTGTGCAGCGTCTCTGGGTTGGACCGTGAATATCTCACCATGGTGGTCGCACACTCTCATCCCGTAGCTGAGATCTTAAGACTGGTTGGCCTATAACTGAGAAGCCAAGGCTGGGGGCACATGCTCTATCTTGCAGATCTTCAGTCTCCGCAGAATGGGTAGCTGCATGGTCTCCACTGGCTCTCTCCTTCTGACCCTTTCCCCAACCAGGAGACCAAGCTAAAATCAGACTGAGTAGTAAGACGCCCATGCCCCAAGCTATCTGCAAATTCGTTTCCAAGAGCCCCGACCGCGGCACTGCGAGTCCTAGGACTTTACAGGACCCTTGCTGCGCTTGCCGTGTGCCTCTCGATGGGCGGGCGTTTTGCACACGGAGGAACGGTGCTGTAAGAAAGCTGACCTCCCTCTACACAGTCAGGAGCACTATCACTTCCACTTATGCTTTGCTGCGTTGCATGATAAAACGATAAACCTACACTGTATAAGCATTATTTACAAGTTATAATTTGACACAGCTTGTCCTGTGTCTTGTTATACATGATGCAATTCACATAAGATATTACATTACAAAAATAATAATATAAATCTATGAATCATGATATAATAATATACTTCAAAAGTTTAAATTGCTTAATTTCCTTTAAGAGGAAGAAAAGAAAGTGCAGCCATTTGGCTAGCTTGTTGAGTACTTACTGGTCACTTGGTCTTTGCCAAGGAGTTAGGAACCCAAGTCTTCAGCTGGTGCAGCTTGGTAAACTCCACATGCAGAGCGGTGGGCAGAATTCTCAATCAGGACAGCACTCACCTGCTTTCCTTCTGTTTCTTAGGCTGGATATTTAGTGTCCTAAAAGCAAAGAAATTGAGAACAGTCTGTGGGTGAGAAGTCAGGGTTCCTTTCAGTCCTGATAAGGATGGTGTGTGATTGTGCACATGAGTGCATGTTCACATGGGCTTGCATGTTTGTGTGCATGTGTGTGTTCACATGGACGTGTGTTGATGCACACATGTGCATGTTCATGTGGGTGTGTGTTCGTGTGCATGTGTGTGTGCTCATGTGGATGTATATGTTAGGGATGTGTGTGCTGTTGTGTACATGAGGGTGCTCAAGTGGTTGGGAATGTGTGTATGTTCATGTGTGTGCATATTCATGTGCATGTGTGGGAGGGTAAGAAAGGGAACAAGCAGAGCTGGAAATAAAGAGAGCTGTGCCCTAAGCAGCTCAGTGTGCTCGAGTTCGTCCAGACATGTGCAGCCGGGAAGAAACGAACACCACTCCGGAGGCCACCTTCTGACTTCCAAGGAAGTGACCAGACCCAAGGTGATGGATTTCTCTCCATCCACAGCCAGCATCTCTCTCCTTCTGTTAATCCTTTGCTTGCTTCTCTTCCACCTCTGGAGCTGAAATGAAGAACAGCCCATTACCCTGTGGAGGCCACACTCAGAAACCAGTAAAACCCTAGATGCCATATTAAAAACGCATGTGGACTCCAAAAGCCTGCAGTGTCATCAGACAACTTAAATGAACAAGTAAATGCAAGGCTGCAGCACTGTGGTGGAGAGAGTGGAAGCAGGTGGGCGCGGGCTGCAGGACCTGGTCTCCCTCTAACGCCCCGGGGAGCCATCCTTGCCTCCCTCGTTCTGGGCTATTTACTCTTCCTCCGTGCTCTGGCTGGTTTCTGCCTGGACAAACACACTTCTGTGCAAACCTTAGCTGAGAATGCACCACCCCGTGAAAGCCTCCGCCAGCCAGCAGGACAGTGGGGTCCCCGGGTTCTTACAGTTTGTCCTCTTTTTAGGTAAGAGGTGGATTTAAGCTCACTGCAAAAGGATTCCCTAATGAGCAACTCACTTGTGTGCGTGTGTGTGTGCGCGTACACACGCACATGAAATAATGAAATCCTCAAAGAGAAGCCAAAAGTAAAGTGAGCTGGAGGATTTATTTTGAAACTCTGGTGAAGTGTGAAGGTGTCAACCTCCTTGTGGCACTTTCACTACAAAGGAAAACACTTGCACCAGGAGCACTTCCTCCACACAAGGTCTCCCCTGCAGGATTCGCGTGCATGCCTGCGTGAGCATGTGCGCACATGCCAGGTCCCTGTGTGGCATGCACAGAATCGCTCCATTCTGATCATTTCACAACTTGTTTTTATTACAATATTGAAAACAGTCCATTTGCTGCAGAGCGTTGGTATTGAACATTCCCTCACCCGTTCCCTGTCTACCAGGTGCTTTTCCCACTCTAACTACAAGTCACATCCCATAGGAACAGGTGGGTGTGCTCCAGCTGCCCCACTGTCAGGTAAAGGTGAAACACAGGAATTCCAACTCCGCCCACTCCAGCGCTGGAGGCGGGGCCTTCAAACCCCAGCTGCTGTGACCAGAGCCCAGGTGGAGTGTGATCTCTTGGAGGGCAGTCACCCGCATGCAGACTGGCTTTCTCAGCATAGACTTAAAGACTCCCTGCAGTCCCACAAGGGCAACACATTCATGTCCTTGGGATCCCTGTCAAGGCCAGCGTTCATGTGGCTCATAACCTCTGCACTTGCACGAGGCAGAGCCTATGCAAAGAAACCCCTGGTCGCTCCTCATATCCTGGAGGCGCTAAGTCCAGGGGAAGTCTTACCACTGTGCCTCCCAGGACACATCAACCTGAAGTTGGTGGAGGGAGCCCTTCTCTGTCACTGTACTGAGACTAGAACTTTCTGGAAACTGAGCAACCTCCATGTGCACAGCAATGAGTAGATTCCTCTTTGGAAATTTAACCCTTTTCCCTAACTTGAAAGCTGCTTCTATCCTCTGTCAAATCTCAAGTGTGGAGGTAGGAAAGGGAGTCAGCTTTCCACCACCTCCCTCCGTGGACAGTCCACCCACCCCTTCCTCCCACAGTGCTGGTGGTAGAGAGTCAGCGTTCTCAAGTGCTTACAATGCACCTGCTCCTCCGTTAGCTCTTGAACCAGGTCCGTAGTGTGCGCATGCTCAGGATTCCTCATGAGGATGCATCTCTAGGGCAGCCATTCACGTGGGGCTGGGAGCTACCTGGACAACAGGTAAACAGGTTCAACTTGGAGCCTGCAGAGGCCGGCTGGGTCCAGTCGGAGGCCCTGCAATGACACTTCTCAGTACAGTGCTGACTGGCTTGTCCTCCATATTCACAAAGACAGCGGTATTCCCGCGAGAGCCCCAGAGGGTGGGAGCAAGCTGCAGCCAGTATGGTGAGGAAGTCAGTCCAAGTGTGCCCTCGTTATGGAGTTGTAACCAGCTCCTTGGGAAGAACCAGACCCAGCATATGTCCACAGTGCTGGCCTTCAGTGACAGCATCCGACAGCCTCTTGGGGTGGAGGAGGGAGTCCAGCCACCAGCAGGGCCACTTCTTGGAGGGGTCCTGAAATGCCGTTCCTCACTCATTGGTATTTGAAAGAAATCGCTGTGTTGTGCACTCAGAGCTGGCGCTGTTTAGAGTCCTGCTCTATACAATCCAAAGCTCATCTCAACAGGGAAGAAGCCCAGCATGAAGCCAGATTCAGATGTGGACACCATCCCACGTACGGGTCCCTCTGACCCTCTGCCAAAGTGCTCCTGGTGTCCGAGGCTACATCCTGAGACCCCCAACGCTTTCTTGTGGAGGAGTGACACAGGAAAGGAACAAGTGACCACGGTGACCTCTGATTCATGTCACAGAGCAGACACCCCGGCTTTGCCCAGCTCAGCCTGGTGCTAGAATGCGCGTGGAGAAGCCATTGCCTTCAAGCAGAGGCTGGCAGGGGCTGATTGACTGGATTTTCAAGTCAATCTTCCTAATGCAGATGTTGGGCTTTTAACCTCTGCTGTTAATGGACCCTTATGAAAATTTAAAAACAGTCTGCACATTTATTAAATTATCACATGATGGTTTTCCAGAAATCACACTTATCCCAGACTCACGTGTTAAATGAGAGGTGTTAGAGCTGTGTTTTGTTTTTGGCAAATGTGGGAGAATTTCTTAGCTGGTTTTCAGTTATGCAAACCAATAAAAACATTTTTTTTCCTAATTTGAAAAACACTTTTGAGGACTTCTAGAAAATTAGCGGGTCCTAAAGCTCACACGCAGCACATAGTGAATGCCTAATGCAGAGTCTCTGCGGACTTCAAGCCGTGTCTAAAGTGAAGCTCATTTTACTGTTGCTGAACCTCACGTCAAGCATGTGAATTGCTGGATCACTGTGCACAGAGGGAGCCTGCGGGCGGGTCCGTCTCATTAAATAAATGTAAGCCAAGGCAGCCCCACTGCAGGAAGCCGCGGCCAGTCCAATGGCACTTCAAGGGTGTTCACAGATAAACAAATCAGTAAAGGAAGATTGGCCCATTTCTCCTAGACCGAAACATGTTATTTCACAGTTACTCAAACTTCAGTTTTTTTCAGGAAACAAAGAGCGAGTTTGACTCTGTCTTCTGTCCATGAAAATGTCAGAGTCAGGAGGTGAAAGAAGGCTCACTGCGTGTTTTCTTTTCCAACGGTGTTTCCATGTGTCTGCAAATGCGTGAGCTTCTTAGGGCACAGCATTCACAGAGCAGCTGTGTACATCCGGCTCCCACACTTACTGCAGAGAAAATAAAGAATGCAATCAGAAGACACTGCGAGTCCCAAGCGTCCCCTGAGATGCCCTGGCAAGGCCTAGGGCTGCTACAGGAGGCTAAGACAAGTCTCCTGTATCTGTCTACACAGTTCCAAAGGTGGATCCCGGTCAGGTGGTTGTCAGGAAGAGGGGACTCCTGCTAATGAGCAAGCGCTGCAGGGAGCAATGGGCACTCGCACTGGTGGCTTTGTGTTTGTTCAGATCCAGTACCAGATCTCACCCAGGAGCAGGAGTCACCACGGGCTGTCAGGACTGTTTCTGTCTACTTTACTCTTGAACAAACTCTCCGTTTTTCCTTTTCTTTATAAAAGTAACATCTTCAAAACATCCCGGGGATGTATCGTCCCCATTCTGTCTGATCTGCCCTCCTGGGGAATGGGCTGTCCCCAGGAGCAGAGTCAACTGGGAGTTTGCTGGAAGGGGAATTATGGGGCTGTAGATGTGCCTCTGAGTCAGAGCTCCTGGAGCGGGGTGGGGCCTGCACCCCAGCGGCCTCGGCAGGGCAGGAGAGTCCCCCAGAGGAGGGCCGTGGGTCACAGAGCTGCATAGCGACCTTCCAGTTTATCTTTCTTGGGAACTGCTGCCTAGGAGGGGCTGTCATTCTGCAAGGCACTGAGCACAGGCGTCCCACTCCAGGGACACTTCTGCAGGGCGTTGCCCCTGGGCAGTGACTGAGCAAACCCCAGGGGGTCAAACAGTGCTCAAATCCCCCTGGGGTGGGACTTTTACCTCCTCCTTTCTCAGGGTACCAGGTACTGAGGCCTGGCTGGGTGTCCCTGGGATGAGTCACCAGGGTGGCTAGAATGTTCTCACCCTTTGCTGTGCCAGGTGATGTTCCCCCATCTGACTTCCAACGCCTCTCTGATCCCCGCACTGACTCAGGCCAGCTGTCAGGATCACCGCATCTGCAGAGAATGAGCCAGAGGAGCAGAGGCAGGGTCCCTGGCCACAGGTGGCTGCAGCAGTGGCAGGGCCAAGCCAGCACCCTCCTTAGCCCGGGTGCCCTACTGCCCATAGAGGGTGAGGCCAGCCGTGCAGAAGGTGACCCATGGTGGAGAGGCCAGAGTACAGGCACAGTGGACTCCACCCTTCCTTGCTTTCCAGCATGGACCAGCATGGACTTGGAAATGGAAAGCCAGTATGCAGGAGGAATCCTACAGCAGGGGCAAGGCAGGGCCCACTGCCTTCCCTGAGAACCCAGGGAACCGGACTTGGAGTCCCCTGCTAGAGCAGGGCAGGACTTGACCCTTCCTCGTTCCAGGGCTCCAAGTGCTCAGGACCGCGCATCTCAGGACCCATACTCTGGACCACCCCTCAGAGCCATCTGGCCGTGTTACATGGAGATACCCGCAAGGGGCCAGGTTTGGGGCTGTGTGACCTGGGAGCTGTCCCTCTGTGAAAGGCAGTGGTGAAGGCCACTCACTGGCCAGGAGTGAGACTGCCCTGATGCCACGCTCCCTTGTGAATACAGTGTCCCTGACTCCAGGAAGTGTGTGCCCTGGCTTTAGATGGGCTGTCCTGTGTGGCAGGATCCAGGTCAGCTTTCCTTGGCCATCACAGTAAAAGTGTTGCAGCGTGAGTTCCAAAGAAGCGAGGGTGGTGACGCAAGCTGAACCAGGCTTCCCCGCGCTGATCCAGCTCCTCTGTCCCCAAGGAGTGCTGGGCTGGGCAAGCAGCACCTGGAGCATGGTGGACTCTTTGTAGAAGCCCTGTGACCACTTGTGTGGGGCAGGATCTGATGTGGAGGGCTCCAGGCCACCCAGGCCATGCAGGTATAGGGCAGGCCTTCCCTGGAAAGTCTTCACAGGTGACTGCCTGGTCACCCTCTCCGGGGCTGGACATCTGGACCCCCACCCCCAGGAGCAGGGGCCGCTGCAAGATGGAGTTTGTCTCTCCTCTGGGAGGACTTGTGCATGTGGGTCTTTTCCGTGAGTTAGAGGAGCAGTTGCTCTCCTGGAAGGGAAGCTCGAGCAGCCCAGGGCACGCTGTGACCGCCCTCGCAGCAGCCAGCTCAATCTCACAGACGCAAATGCCTCCACCGGCTCTTTTCTCCTTGCAGTCAGGGCAGCAGGACGAAGCACGCTTCAGACCCCACCAGGGGAGAAGAGATGGAGAACCAGGCGATGGAGCCCACCTGTGTTCCCAGTGAAATGCTAGCCTACCTAGGGCCACCGCCATTTTCTTCCAGAAAAATCCTACTCCAAGTGTCTCTATCTGCAGTCCTTGTCACCTCAGCACATTCCTCTTCTCTCTGGATGCCGGACACCCACCTGTGACTGAAGCCCTGGTTGGTATAATGAGAAAAACAGGCACGGGGTGGCTACGTAACCGAAACCGGATTCAGATCCCCACAGCAGAGGCTCTGGCCAACCTCCTGTCAACAGAGACGAGATAATTAGCGCTCTGAAGCCGGGACACAGCACTCAGTACTGTTATTAAGAGCCCTGTAACAGGCTGACAGCCCCACAGGATGCTAGGATGATGTGATCAATCACTGGCTTTCTGGGTGTATTTGGAAGAGTTCACGCCCACTCACGCCCACCTCAGCCCTCTCACGCCCACTCACACCTGCTCACCTTGTGGCACCCCAGCTCCTGAAATGTGTGTGTCTCCCTGCATCTATGCACAGAACTGTATTCATACCCCTGTATGTCTGCATGTGTCCCTGAATGGACATGCCCCGGGGGTCACTGTGTGCCCATTTGTATCTGCATGCACCCATGTGCGTGTCCCTGTGTTCCTGTGTCTGGGTGAGTAAGGACAGAGGGGAAGGAGTGAGTCAGAGAACAGGACACAGGGACTGTTCCCTCTGTGCTTCCCAGGCCCAGGCTTTGTGCTCTGCTCTGGGATCCCTCTGTCACCTGCCTACAATTTCGAGAAGGATCCGTCTAGGCTTGGAGTTTGCAGGTGGAGGAACCGGGCAGTTGAGGCTTCTGGGAATAGCACCTGCTCTCTTTGGCAAGCTGGGGAAGGGCTTGGCAGCCCTGAACATACCTGCTGTGTGCCTCCCTCAGGGCATGGTCATTTGTCCCCTATGACCTGCTCCTCCTTGCCTCTCACTGTCTGTGGAGGCCCCGATGGGGCCCATCCAGGGCCTGGGAGAGAAAGCATCTGGGACCCATGTCCCTACAGAGATAGCTAGAATTCAGGGCTCCCCCTCTCTCTCCCCCCTACACAGCCTTTGCTGGCCAATGGATGTGGCAGGCAGAGGCCCTGGGAAGGATGTCTCCGAAGCCAGCAGCTCACAGGTCCACTTAGTGACTTGGGGGACCCAACCCCTGAGATCTGAAGCTAAAATTGACGCATGGTTGAGCGCTGAGCCCTGCAATGGGTGTTTTCCGAGGACTGGCCTAACAGCATCGCAGCCGCTTTCCTCTGAGGCTTGTTCCCCTCCCGTGCTGGAGTAAGATGTTGGAAGCCCTGTTGTGACCTTGCCAGTCATCTGGTTTTCTCCTTAGCAGGACACGTCAGCCGGGATGACTGAGGCTCGCTGTAAACCTGGCACTGATCAATGCCACAGAAAGCCACTTGTGGCATGTTCCGTGTCTACACCCACCGTGGCCAGTGGCCCTTGACATCTCTGCTCACAGACTGCACCAAAGTCACCAAGCGGCAGTCAGGCTGCACACAGGCGTGGCAGCTGTGCCCTTGGCATGGTGAGCAAGGCTGCAAAGGATCGGGGCGGGTGCAGGAAGCCCGGGTCCTACGCAGTGTGGAAGAGAAGGTGCTGGGGCTGCTCGAGGGAGCCGGGGACACACTGTCACTATGTGTGACACAGCACAGTCTGCATCCAACAGCACTTCCTGTCTCCAGCAATCCTCAAACCTGGCACAGGGAGTGGAGCCTGCAGAGCCAACCCCAAGGCGATGCCGTCTGTACTGCTTCCGTGGTGCACACATGTTTGCACGTGTGTGTTCTTGTGTACATGGGTGCCACAAAGTCACTGTGTTGGGTGGCAGGAGCACTTCAGGTTCTAGAAATGTCCATGGGGCCCATGGAAGTGTGGGAAAGTGGAGGTAACAGGGCATGGCAAAGACTTCCGGCTTCTTGGGACACACAGATCTGCCACCCCACAAGGGGCACCCACAAGGACTTGTTCACATGTGGGAGGTGGCCCCCAGTGAGCCAGGCTTGAGTGTGAGCAGAGGCTGCCCAGCAGAACCTGGCAAAAGTGTCAGGGTGTCCGTCCATGACGGTGCTGTGCACAGGAGCTATCTTGCTAGCACCTTGCTCTGGAAGCTCATCCCCTGGCTGGCTTCGAGGAGTGTGGGGCCGGGTGGGCAGATCAAGGGGTCTGCTAGAACAGTAGTGTCCAGTTGCCAAGCAGTCCTCCATCCAGTGTCCGCATGTTCTGGGCTGTGAGGAAATGAGTTCTGCTGACTCCTGAGAGCCCAGGAGCAGACCCCTCCCCGTCTGATTCCAGAGGAGCACACAGCCCTGAGGGACACTGCAGTGCCTCCTCGCAGTGACTTCTGCAGGCCTGTGCTCAGGCTTGACGCACAGAGTCTGCAAGATGATAAAAACATTTTGCTTCAAGCCACATTTCTGGTCATTTTCATCAGCAATAGAAACCTAGGACACTGTCGGGAATTTGTTTTTGCAATTACTGGCATGGATTAGCAGTGAATTTCACAGTCCCCTGTGGTGTTTCCACACGTGCACGCATACTGCGCTGACCAGGTCCGGACCCTATTCTTCCACTCTGAACCCCTCCGCTCCTCCCTGCATCCTCCCAGTGCTGGAAAGTCCCTCCTAATTACTGTCCCCTCTTGGTCTCCCCTCTCCAGTGACCACTTTTCCACCCCATACTTCTCTGGGGCTGACTGTCTGTTTCCTGGAACAGGTGAGAGCGTGCAGTTTGTTCACGTGCATATCTGCCCTGTGTCACTCTACCTCCTGGGATGCATTCGCATTCGCAGTTCTTTGCAGCTGGCTGGGTGACTCTGCACACATTCACCACATCTCTGATCCACTCTCTGTGGAAGGGTGTTTGGGTGATTGCACATTTCGGCTGCTTTGAATACTGCTACAACCAGAGGGTCTTTTCAGCACGTGGGTCTCAGTTCTGTGGGCAGTGGCATTGCTGGGTCATGCTGGTCCTGCTTTTTGGGGAGCCCCCAAGCCGTCTCCATAAGGCCAAAGTGATCTGCATTCCCACCGGCAGGGCAAACCGTCCCTCCCTCTGTGTCCTCACCAGCATGGGCCGTTTCCCACCTTTTTGATGACTGCATGCTAACTGGGCACTCTGTGGAGATTCTAATGCCAGAAGAACTGAATCTTTAAATAAACCCTGAGTTAAATTCCCTCATAAACTCAAAGATCTTCTGACCTGACTAGCCTGTTTTTTAAATCAAAATTCACAATATTCATCTTTTTCAAGCAGAATAGCATTTTTCATTGGTGCTGCTTCTTATAGGACTGGGAAATGTCCTTAGAAGTACATCTGCACCTCTACAGGATCCAATTCCTTCCTCATTGGGTCCTGCAGAATAAAGCTTATTTTTAAGTTAGCTATGCAGTTCTGCTGTTAAAAGCAGTGGACTAGACTATTTCAAACTGACCCCTCTTTGCCTAATTGTTGAAGAAGGAAGAAGTGAGGAGGTTAGGAGCCAAAAGGTGCGATCCTCTCGAGCCTGCAGGAGCTGGAGTCAGAGTTCCTGGGTGGCGTGGGAGCACGGCAGCAGGGAAAGTGACACGTGACATCTTCAGCCTCCACCCGAAGCCAGGGATGGCATGCATGCCCGGAGGTTTTCAGCAGAGATGATGGCACTCAGGAGCAGTGGGGGCCCCTGTGGTGTGTTTCTACCTCCTGCAGCATGATCTCACATGGAAACTCAATGGAGAAAGCCAACCAAACGAAAGCTAATCAGAGCTCCATCACGGCTCCCAGCACAGCAGATGATGTTCCAGTGCTTCTTGCAATTAAACTCTTCAATTATTCTAAGTGTTATTATGCTAATTTAAAAGGCTAGGATTATTAGAAAAACGTATAAAGAATTATGCTCAGTTATAGCATTTTATTTATGTGATTTCACGTTAAATTATTTAAGGTATGGAAATTATGAGAGTCATCAGAATGTGACTTCAGCCCGTCCCACTGGGGAGTTCAGCACAGCTGAAGGAAGCATTCGTTCCGTTTTACTCTCCTGGGGGGATAATCTTGCAGCTTGAAGAATGACCTGCCTGGCTGCCTGCTAGAGAACTCATCCCACTTGCAGGGGGCTGTCCCCAAACCCCTGATCGGCTTGAGCCCGGGCACTTTATCCCTAGAGGGGCAGCTGCTCTTTGCCGGGGGCCGCAGGCCTCTATACGCTCTCCTTAATTTAAAGGGTATCTCAGAAGGGGCCAGGGGCTCAGAAGAGGGGAGCCTGAGGCTCGAGCCTTCGGTGCTGCACCCACAGTCTCCCCACCCTGAGAAACACCTGCCCTAGGGCTTCGGCACTTCTGTAGAGAAACGTGTCCCAAGCTTGAGAAGAACTGTGGGTGTGTGAAACGTAAGGAGTTTCCCGGTAAATTTGTGTCTTTCCTTTGCCCATCTTCATCTTTTTTCCTGCCCTTTTTTTCACCCCCTCCCACGCCACCCTCCTGTCCTAACACTTCTCTCCCTTCTCCGTTTCATTTTTATCTTTTTCCCTCCCTACCTCTCATTCCCTCACCTTCTCTCCATTTTTGGATCCCAGAATGACACTTTTAAATATTTTTGTCTCTTATGTAAATTTTTTTTGCAACAAGCAATATGATCTTTGCCTCCAAAATGTTGAATTTTGGAGAAAACATTCACAGAGGCCACACCCTACCTCTCCTCACTCCATCACTGTCACCACCTGCTCCCCACCCATGTCAATGTGTGCAGCCCGACCCCACCTGCGCTCCACATCAGCATGAGCAGCCCGACCCACTGCACCTCACCCATGTCAGCGTGTGGAGCCTGACCCCACCTGCACCCCACCACAGCAGCGTGTGCATCCTGACTGCCCTGCATCTCAACACCTCAGGGGGTGAAGCGCAATCCACTGCACCCCACATCAATGCTCACAGCTCAACCCACTCTACCCCACCACATCAGTGTGTACAGCCTGACCCACCTGCACTGCACCACCTCAGCGTGCACAGCCCGACACACTGCACCCCACCCATGTTTGCCTGCATAGCCTCTAGCACCACAAAACTGCCCCACTGGGAACTGTGCCACCAAATAAGCAAAAAGAGAAAACATGTGCTTTCACCATGCAAACCAGGCCTTTGTCCTCTGTCCACCTGCTTCTCTGCCACTGCTGCTACCTATACAAGGGGCCTGCAGATCCCATCACAGAGTGTGACCCCCTGCTCTGGCTACTGCCTGACCACAGGAGGCTGGGTCAAGGGGGGCACCAGCACTGAAGTGGGAGGAGGTTTTGCTATGCCTTCATCCTGCCACTGAGGCCAGTTGTCCCGCAGGAGCAAGAGGCGAATGGGGACCTGGCCTCCTGTCCACGTCTCCTCAGATCTCGTGGAATCCACATAGCCGTGTCTAACAGGCCTCTGAATGTGTGGCTGTGGCGTGATGAGGGGCTCCTGAAGGCTTGGGAGACTCTACTGGAGTCTAAATCCCAGTACTGCTGTGCTGAGCCTGGATGGCCCCTTCCCAGGCTGCCCCAGCGCTTGCCTGAGCATGGAAGGGACACCGAGGCAGACACAGGTATGGGGAGACGCACTGACAGCTGTTTCCAGCAAAGACCTACTCGACACATCTGCCCATCCTCCGTGCCTCCTCTCTATTGTGGCCGGGAGCTTCCTCCAGTCCTTCCTGGCTGCCTCCCACTTTTCTTGGCACGAGCAACTCCCACGATAGCGTTGTAGCACAGGTAATCCATTCAGGTGTCTGCTCATGAGAGGACCTCGTCCTTGCCCAGTGTGGGCTGACATGCCAGGGCCCTCAAGAATTGTGCAAGGACCTTTGGGCTCCGCTCTCACTATTCTGAGATCCAACCTTGCAGGGCTAGACTGAGATCCTGTGTTCCAGGCATCATCCAACAGTGGCGGAGTTCAGAGTTCTCCTCTTGGAGCAGGAAGAGCAGGCTCTCAGAGTCTGTGACACTCCGCATGTCTGAACTCCGCAGGACTCTTGCTCTGAATTAGAAATCTCTGTTAACTAAGATCTCTGTGGAGTGGCACTTGAGCAGCCACCACGGGCTAAGTGAGAATGCATCGCCATTGCTGCTGTGATCTGGCCACATCCCCACTAGAATGTCCGAAACATTGACTGTCCTGCCCAGGAGCACCTGGAGCCAGCGGGAGGACAGGGAGAGGCTGAGATGGTGCTCGTGCCCTGAAGCCTTCCCCGGCATGGCAGAAGCACCCCCACATCATCCATAACAAGGGGTTTAGATTCTCCTCTAAGGACAAGACCAGGTGGCTCTGGATAGCTGGTGGCCACTGCGAGGAAGGGGAGCAGCTGGAGTTGTGATTGCCAGTTCCAGGCTCTGGTTGAAGGTGTGTAGGTGGCAGGGTTGCAGGCATGTGCACCCCACACATGCACATCACCCTGCAGTGGAAGGAGGAAAGGCGGCCCTTGGCAGGTGGAGATGCCCGCTCACAGGAGGAGCTCAGGTGCCACTGGGCACGGTGCAGGGTGATAAGGTTGGGTAAGAGGGCACCTAACTTCCTTCTCAGTTTCTAATTCCTCATTCAATATTCCACATGATGATTCCAACGAGATCATTCACAGGGTCTCCTAGGTCAAGCTGCTTCTCGCCAACAGGATTCATTTTGCATCCTGACCTAGACCTTGGAAGCTAAATTTCCTCTTGCGGATGTGAGATGCATGAGCCCAGCCACAGCCCTTCTATGCTACTTGGAAATATCTCACGCTCACTGATCCTTTATCAGAGGAAAGTAACTTCCTCATTCTTACATTAAACTTACTTTGAGCTGAAAAATAAACACATAAGAATTGCATTTGTCTTGGGGTTCCGTGTAGTGTTTGAACACACACGTGCGTTGCGTGATTCTAACACCTCCATCTCCTCACTACCATTTCTTGATGGCGAAAGCATTCGGAATCCTCTCCTCCAGCTTTTTGAAGCACGCAGCCCTTTGCTGTAACCTATGGTCACCTACTCCACAGCAGCACTCCACAGCTGCTTGCTCCTCACTGCGGCTTGGAACCCACCCTCTGCTTCTCCCCATTCCCACCCCTCCTCAGGCTTCCCCGGCCTCTGGAGTCCAAAATTCTACTCTCAGCTTCTGGGAGATTAAGCTTCTTAGATTCCACGCATGAGTGAGATTATCTGGCACTTCTTTCTGTGGCTGACTTGTTTCCCTTAACATTGAATGGTCTGAAGTTGCA
The DNA here is from genome assembly GCA_004027875.1 of Aplodontia rufa. Classification (NCBI taxonomy): domain Eukaryota; kingdom Metazoa; phylum Chordata; class Mammalia; order Rodentia; family Aplodontiidae; genus Aplodontia; species Aplodontia rufa. Next base: position 51,254 of record PVKS010003788.1, read on the forward strand.
CCCTGGTTGTCTCAAATGACAGGATTTCTTTTTTATAGCTGAATAGTGCTCCATTGTGTGTAAGGACCACGCTTTCTTTGCTCATTCATCGGTTGTTGGACATTTGGCTTGCTCTGTTTCTCAGCTAGTTTGAATCCTGCTGCATTGAACGTGAGATGCGGCTCTCCTTTCCTGGGGTGCACACCCAGCAGTAGCTGGACCACATGGTTGTTGATTTTAACTTTTTTTTCTTTTAGTGTAAATAGCAAGATTCTTTTTTTGATATGGAATTAGCAAAGGAATGCTGCTGAAATGAGGTACACTCACAATGTTTGCATATGAAAACTTCCGTGGAAACATGGATTCAGATCACTGTTAAGGTTATTGATTGTCAGATCAAAGAAATGAAAATTCAAAGTGTTTTCAGAGGAATAAAAAAAATTCATGACTTGGGAAGTTCCAAAATGGCAATTTGATTCCATTGTCGTAATTGCTGGGGGGGAAAAGGTCTCTTGGTTAAGACTGAGAGTATTGGTGAGCACTGTAACATACCCACTTTATACTAAAGAACACGCATTTCCCAGAGATCGAACCACAGGTCATCGTGTCGTTTGGGGAAATGCACGCAGTCGGTTTATAAGTCCCGTACAGGGTCCAGTTAGCATGAATCCAACCATGGTGCTAAAGAGCATACCAGCTCTGTTCAGGTAGTGTTCATGGGGTTATGTTGTAGAAACCTGGGCCTATAGAAATGTACATTGAAGTGCAGCCAGACTTCAGACTAATTTGACATTCATTAATGCTAAAATCATAAAAATTACAGTGACTTAGAAAGATGGTATTTTCTTCAGGCTTTTTGAGGAAGCTCTTCGTGTTTTCCACAATGGCTTGTGAATCAGTGTTTCCACCACCCCAAGCCCCTGGTAGTTCCCATCTCTTTGGTAATAGTCATTCTTAATGGGGTGGTGTTGTGGTTTGGATATGAGATATCCCCAAAAGCTCACGTGTGAGACAACACTGGAAGGTTTAGTAGTGAAATGACCAGATTTGGAGAGCCTTAACCCAACCAGTTAAATGGGTGTAACTGCAGGCAGGTTGGGTGTGGCTGGAGGGGGTTCCTGGGGGCGTGCCTTTGGGGAATAGATTTGGTGAGTGGAGCTTAGGCTCTCTCTGCTTCCTGTTATGAGGTCCAGAGCCAATTTCCTCCACCGCACTCTTCCACCTTGATGTCCTGCCTCACCTGAAGCCCTGAGGAGTGGAGCAGCAATGGACTGAGACCTCTAAAACTGTGAGCCCCCAATAAACTTTTCCTCCTCTAATTGTTCTTGCTCATTCTTTTGGTCACAGCAGCGAAAAAAACTGACAAGACAAGTGGGGTGGTATTCAGTTTGCATTTGCAGTTCCTTGATGATTAGAGATGGCTGAACACTTTTTCACAGACCTATGGGCCACTTGTGTATCTTCTTTTAAGAAATGTCTGTTTTGGTCTGCTGTCTAACTTTTAATCACGCTACGTTTTTGGACGTTGAGTTCTGTGAGTCCCTTGTGTAAGCTGGATGTGACTCTTTGTCCGGGGTATAATTTGTAGTATCATCTCCCCTTTCATAACACTTCTCATTCTGATGATTAATTCCTTAGTTTGATGTAATTTCTTTCCTTTCCTATGCTTTGGGAGTCCAGATCCCTGCCCTGTCCCATGTCCTGATGCATTTTCCTGTTTGCTTACTGTAGTTTCATAGCTTCAGGTCCTAAGCCACTTAGGCATCTCCAGTTGGCATCTGGGAGGACGGTGGGCTCTAGCTTGGTCTGCTGTCCGTGCATAGCCAGGTCCCTGGCACCACGTGTTGGAAAGGCCTTCTCCCTGGTGTCTTCTCAGCCCTGTTGTCGGAGGCCAGTGGGCTGTGGTGGGGTTTAGTGCCAGGCTCTCTCCCGCTTGCAGTGCTGTGTCTGTTTGTATGCCCAAGCCAGAACTTTCTGAGGACTAGAGCTTTATAGTGTATTTTGAAGTCAGGTAATATAATTCATCTTGTTTTGATTTTTGATCAAGATTTTTGTCTATTAGGAGCTTCTGTTATTTTGTAATAAACTTTTGGATTTTTTTTCTAAGTCTGTGAAGAATGTTATCGGAATTTTGCTAAATATTACAGTAAATCTGGTGATCACCTTGGTTAGTAAGGACATTTTAACAATATCAATTCTTCTATTCCAGGAACACAGGCAGTCTTTTCAAGCTGTTGGTTTCCCTTTAACTTCTTCCATCAGTATTTTATAATTTTTGTTGTGAAGATCTTTCTTTTCTTTCCTTAAATGATCACTACGTGTTTTATATTTTAGTAACTGTTTTAATGGAGATTGTTTCTTGATTTCTACCTCAGACAATTCACTACTGGATTATTGCAAAACTATCAATTTTTAATGTAGATTTTTGCATTCTGCAAAATTCATGTAATTGTATTGGTAGTTTTTGGTGGTTGTCTTTGAAGTTACATGAACACACACACACACACACACACACACACACACACAGAGTTCAGATTGAGTCTTGCAAAGAGTGAAGCGTTAAACTCCTCTCTTCCTGTTCGTGACTTCCCACTGTCTGATGGCTCTGGCCAGGACTTACATTACAATGTTGAATAAGCGTGTTGCACACGGGCTCCTTGTCTTATTGCAGATCTGAGGACGGTGCTTAGCTTTTCTGCTGTGATGCTGCTGTGTCTTTGTCACATGTCACCTTTACTATGTTGAGGGACATTCCCTTTAAGCCCAGTTTGTTCAACACCACCTTGAAGTGATTGAAGTGATGCTGAATTCCATCATATGCATCCTCTACATCTGTGGAGGCGATGGTGGCTTTTGTCTTTCACTCTGGCGAGGTCTTGTGCTTGCTGATTTGCATAAATTAAACAGTCCTTGCATCTGTGAGCTGAAGCCCACTTGTTGGTGGTGAATGGTGTTTTCAGAGCGCTGTTGGGCTCCGTTCACTGGCATCTTGCTGAAGATTTTGCACCTTTGATTGCATCCTATCTGCTTTTGACATCAGGGCAACATGCCCTCGTAGAATGTGCTTGGAGCCGTCACCCCTCTTCCACTCTTCTGAACGATCTAAACGCCCGATAGAGCCCAGCTGGGTCTGCTTTGGGCTTTTCTTTGATGGAGGTGCTGCGTTGCTGATCTGACCTTGCCACTCACATTGGTCTGCTCAGGCGTCTGCCTCTTCCTGACCCAGTCCTGGGGAAGTGCGTGTGTCCAGGAATCGATTTCCTCTTGATTGCTGATGGAAGGGCTCTACGGAGAACTGGCGCTCTCCTACTGTGAGCTCGGTTGAACCTGAGAGAAGAGCTGCTGCACGGTGTGCCTTCCGAGATGAGCTGAAGCAGGCAGAATCGTGGCTACCGAGCAGAGCGCTGGCCATGCCTTTTCTTCACGGCCCCCACTCGGCCTGACCATTCCGCACACACTCACCTCCCAGGGGCAGGGGGCCGTTTCTATCCACGCTTAGCAGAATTTTATTACTTTGCTTTTAAAGGAACTGGTGTATTTTTCAGTTGTTTTTTTAGGCATTGGACAAAAGATACTCTGAGTCTTTGCTGCATGGCTTCCAAAGGCCTTAGCATGGTCTAGTGCTTTGCCGCAAGCCCGGATCCCCGCTGGATTTGAGGTCTGCGTGAGCAGGTCTGGTTACAGCCCCTGATGGACATGTGACCATGAAAGTTTGCCCAGAAAGGTCATAAATCTGACCCTTGGTTGCAGCCTCAGCAGAAAGCTGAGGCACAGAATGGCCTGAGAGACTATTTATCCTCCCTACGAGGAGGTGGCTCTGCACAGCTCCAACTGTGTCAACAGCAAGAGCGGAGGAGCCCGTGTGGCGCGGGTCCACAGGAGGAGCAATCTCCACCATCATGAGCTTCCTGAGGAAGCCGGGGAGCTCCCGTGGAGGATGTTGGAGGTACTGCTGGCTGGAAACCATCAGCGTGTGCCTTGCCCTTCCTATGTGTGCTGATTTAAAGAGCCTCAGGGGAGGCCCACAGGGCAAGGCAGAGAGTCTCGGGATGCCCAGGAATCTCTGCACTTCAGATAACCACGAATGCTGGATCAGCGTAAGTCTATCCCAAACATCGCATGGGAAATGATCATCCTGAAACCACTCAACGTTTACTTGAATTTCAGATTGAAGGGGAGCTCCGCATTGCTGAACAGGAAAAGCCCAGATTTGGAGTCTGTCTGACACATTTATTTCCACTCCGACTGCAGGCCACGTTGCTTTGCACAGGAGACCACACAGACTATGTCGCCCCGCGGCAGGAGGTTCACAGCGTTTTATAGAATGTGGAAGGTCTGGTGCGCTACAAAAGTGCACACACAGTCTTCCGTGGGTGGCGTTGCTGTGCTAGGGCGGCTCTAATGAAGTGCACAGACCAGGGCCTTAGACCACAGGTGCTGGTCTTGCAGGCTGGAGGCTGGGAGTCTGGGGTGGAGTGGGTTCCTTCTGGGGCCAGGAAGGAGAATCCGGTCCAGGCTTCTGCTCTCCTTGCTGTGGCATCTGTGGTGCCTCCCACATCTCAGCCTTCACTTTCACATGACTTCTTCCTGTGCATCCGTGTCCAGATCTTTCCGTTTCCTAAGGACAACTGTGTGCTGCACCAGGGACATCCACCTCACTTTAGTTTAGAACCTCTGTGAAGTCCTTATGCGTACAGTATCACATTCCAAGGCAGGACGGTTGAAACGCTAGTAGGTGACTGAGGCCAAGGCAGAAGGCCTTCTGAGGGTGGAAGTGGAAACCTCAGCACAGCACACCAGAACATGCCAGCCTCGCGTGCTGCCCCAGACCCCAGACAGTCCACTGGCCACCCTTCCATGCTGCCCCAGACCCCAGACGGTCCACTGGCCACCCTCCCATGCTCCCCCAGACCCCAGACGGTCCACTGGCCAGCCTCGCATGCTGCCCCAGACCCCAGACAGTCCACTGGCCACCCTCCCATGCTCCCCCAGACCCCAGACGGTCCACTGGCCAGCCTCGCATGCTCTCTAGATCCCAGACAGTCCACTGGCCAGCCTCCCATGCTGCCCCAGACCCCATATGGTCCAATGTCCCAGCTGATCCATTGCTGAACAATCCTCAGAAGGCAAAGGTTGCACCTCTCCCTCCAGGGACTTGACTGGCCCAGTGCTAAGTGACTCCCTGTCCTCTTGGTTAGCAGAAGAGCCATGGAGGAGAGGAGGAGGAGCCATCCTGCCCTGGACCACGTGGGAAGGCCTCCAGGCCCACATCAGCAGTCTACACAGGGCACAGTCACCATCTACACCCCCACGTGGGGCCACCTTGCACACTCCCACATCCAGTGAGGCTGGGAAGGAAGAGATAAGCAATGTGGACACAAGTCTGTTATCCCTGATGGATGGCTGAAGCCTTCATGAGACAGAAGATGACATATTTGAAAACTGCGTGTCTTGGTGACCCTTGGCCAAGAAAAGCACACAGACTAGGGAGGGGCCCCTGAGCAATACTTGCACCCCGTCTCACTCTCCAAACGCACTCTAGAAGTCTCATCAGGGCGTGAATCCAGCTAACTCAGCAGAGGTAAAGCCAGTTGTTATTAGTAGCTTTATTGAAGTGACCCCCCACACCATCCATCACAGCAGACAGGAGCCAAATCACCCAGGCTCCTCTATCCCATCGCAACAGCCCCAAGGACCTTTATCTTGCCTTGCCTGCCTGTGCATCCTCCACCCTAGGATGGGATGCCGCATCCCAGAGCCTGGCCCTGTGGAAGCCTGGGTCTGCCCGTGCACCTACTGCCAGCTGGAGTGGTCCCAGCCCCCTCCTTATCCTGTTCCAATATGTTCTGCCCTGAGGACCCCAAGGGTTCCCATCATGCCACTTTCTCCCACCCATCACTTCCCTGGGTTTCAGATGCATGCTACTTGGGTTGAGCTGGGCAGCTTATGCCACGCTGAAGAGGTCTTCCTGACCACCACAGATCCACTGCAGGCCATCTTGGGCCTACCTTCCTCCCTCGTTGGTATGCAAGGGTTAATTGAAAGGGAGAGTATCTTGGATAGAGGTTCAGATGAAGCTCAGAGCCCCACACCCCAGTGGAACTCAGAAGAGAGGCATTTCACATGGCCCAGGACTTTCCAACTGAGTCAAAGCTGCGGGCTTCCTGGATCGGTATTTCAGGCGGGAACTCTTGGGTTTGTAAGAGCCAACCAAAAGCAAAGTGAATGAAGAGCCAGAACAGGGACATTCGCTCCTCTTATGCTGTGCTTTGTGCCATCTGATGCCACTGGCAGCCAAGGAGATAGGAGTTGCTTCATGAGCAGCTTTTCATATTCTGGGGGCAGCCAGTGAGGACTAGATATGTGCCCTCCCCCTGACATATTCACCCAATTCCTTCTGACTCTGGCTTCCAGTTGCTCTCAGGAGCCATCAGGCCTGGGAGTGCAGCTCCCGGGGCAGCACATGTAGCACCAAGCTAGTCCTGTGGCTTGTCCATCCACTCACAGCAATGCCCCAGGACTTCCTGAGGACAGCAAAAGAGGCAGCCTGGGTTACAGGGCACCGTGACTCTGTCCTTGTCTGCCTTACCCTGGCTATGGGACCCCAGCACGTAGGTTGCTGGGACTGATAGCCATGGAGCTGCCCATGGACCTGTCATGGGGTTTGGTGTAGGAAGTTTGAGTGAATGACAGGCAGTGCTCACACAGCGTGGATGGTGTGTGGTGACATAGCATGGTCATCGTTAGTGCCATTCAAGGTCTACCCTGATGTGAGTATCAGTGGGCACCCAGGCATGGCTGTGAGATGCTGGGCATTGCCTGTGAATCAATGGTGCTCTCAGTCCTAAGAACTGGAGCACTGAAGCCTGGCAGGCAGGGGCAGCAGCCCTCAGAAGCTGGGCACACCACGTGAGTCACAGGGCAGAACACACAGCCCAGCCTCGGCTGTCAGGAAATCCCACGAGCCCTCTGGAGTTGGTGCTGGTGTCCTTGTCATCTTACCTAAGAGGAAATGAGACCTACCAGAGGCCATGCAGCCAACAGATGGAAGAGCAGAGACTTAATCTTAGTGTTGGTCCTCGAAAGGCTCATTTCCACATGAGCCTGGTTCCTCCTACCTGCTGGCGCAGGGAGCTGAGCCTCTCTACTGATCTAATACCAAACATGATTCACACCTCACCACCTGTAACATGTTGGTGGAGTGGTGGCAACAGTCAGTCAAGAGCCAATTCTATAATAAATCTATAAAAATTTGCAAAGAACCAATGCACTGTGAAGGCCACCTTTTCTGGGGACCATTGTCATCTCCGGCTGACCACTGGAGTGGCCCAGGATGTTAGAAATCCTGAGGCCTGGCCTCTCCAATGCACAAATTGCTCCTGAACTCCTGGGGTTGGGTTCTGGACATTAGGAAGCTTCAAGGTTCCCACGTGGCTCTCGTGCCCAGCAGAGAGCTGGGGAGTGCTGGTTCAGTCTGTCATTCCTGTGTATGATGGTCTCACTCCAAGTCACACTAAAACCCACTGTCCTGGGCATGAGCTCGATTCCTTTCTCCTCACACAGCAAGAATGCTATGTGTACAAAGCTGCCCAAGTCTGCCTCAGATTTTCCAATTTAGAGGAATGTTGATGAAATGACTCTAGTTGTGCTGTGATGCGGTGTCATTTATTTTCAGGAGCTAATTGATGATAGTCGTGGATAAACACATTTGGTGCCCTGTGTCAGTGGTCCTAAGAAGCCATTTACATCTTTTGGCTACACTTAACTGAATTTTTATATGTGTTGAGCTAATGCTCATTAGTGATATTTGCAATTTTAGGTATTCACAAAGACCTTAGATATATCTACTGTGCATATAATGAACATGCTACATCTCAGCGCAGGAGAGAAGAACATGAAGAGAGCCTACAGAATGGGAGACTATCTTTGCCACCTGCTCCTCAAACAGGGGATTAATACCCAAAATATATAAAAAACTGAAAAAGCTTAACACCAAAATATCTAGACACTTCTCAAAAGAAAAAATGCAAATGACCAAGAAATATATGAAAAGAATGTTCAACATCTCTACAATCAGTGAAATGCAAATTGAAACAACATTGAGATTCCATCTTATTCCAATCAGAAGGGCAATTATCAAAGATATCAAAGGGCAAATAATAATAAATGATGGTGAGGATGCAGGGAAATGGGCATGCTCATATATTATTGGTTGGCCTGCAAATTACTGCAACCATGCTCCAAATTAGCAGGGAGATTTCTCAAAAAGAAAAAAAAAACTATAATAGAGACACCATATGACCCACTATTCATTCACCTCTTGATCTATATCCGAAAGACCCAAAATGAGCCTATTGTAAGGGTCACGCCAATGTTTACAGCAGTGTAATTCACAATAGCCAAGCTCCGGAACCAGCCCAGGTGTCCTTCAACAGATGAATAGATAAAGAAAATATGGAAAGTATACACAATGGGTTTGTTTACTTTCCATAAAGAAGAATGAAATCATGGAATTTGCTGGTAAATGGGTGGAAGTGGAGGACATCACGCTAAAGGAAATAAGCTCAACCCAGAAAGTCAAGGAGAGGACGTTTCCTTCCAAACGTGGAAGGTAGAGCAAAATAAGGGGGGAAAAGTGGGGACATCCCGTAAAAAAGAAAGTAGATCAGTGGACTAGATAGATGCAAGGGAGAAAGGAGGGAGGACGACAACGGGGAGGGGAAGAATGGTGGAATGAAATTGACTGAAGCATCCTGTGTGCAACATGGATCTTACGCCACAGTGAATTTCACCTTCTATAAAGCACTAATAAAAGAAAACTAAACACACATAGAAGAAAGACCCATAGAGTAGAAGGAAAGGAACAGGGACTGGAGGAGGGGAGGGAAAGAATAAATGCCGGGGACTGAACTGGAGTGAATCATGATCCACGTTTGTAGAATTACATCAAAAATCTCATGTCTTATGTATAACTATAATGCACTACTAAAAACAGTTTTAAAAAGAAAGTGCTGCATCTGAAAAGCTGTTATCTCAGGACGGAAGCAACACCAGCTCAAATTGAAAACAAAGGCAAGGTGTCCTTGCAAGTCAGAGATGAACAGTCACCAGGCAGAGCAGCAGAGAGTGTCCTTTAACTGGAGTGCTTGTGGGGAAGCGAGTCTGACGTAGCCTGGCTACGTTAGCAAATCCTGGGAGGATGGACTCCCACGAATCCAGGCTAGGACCTGCCTCTGTGCTGGAAAAGAGGGGGGCTACAGCCTGCCTCGGAGATGGTCGCTGTCTCCTCCATTTCCAGTGTTACCAGGAGGCATTTGCAAGGTCACCAACCATGTGTAGTGTCCACTAAGAGCTGCACAAAGCCAGTGTGAACGAGTGAGCAGGTGTGGCTCCAAGCATGACCAGAGTGAGCCTCATGGAACTACGGGAGTGCCCTGAGCGTTGAACCCAGGAGCGATTAACCAGCGGGCCACATCCCCAGGCTTTCATTTTTATTTTTATTATTTTGAGACAGGGTCTCACTATGTTGCTTAGGGTCTCATTAAGGTGCTGAGGTTGTCTTTGAACTTGTGATCCTCCTGCCTAAGCCTCCTAAGCTGCGGTTATCACAGGCATGTGCCACTATACCCAGCACTGAAATTTTGATGAAGAAGTCACTGAAAGGCTGAAGCCTGCAGAAGGGGTGAAGCCGTGGGCTCTCCATCCACAAACTTGGCCCCTCCTCAGAGGCCAGATCTCACTGAGCCCTTGCTGGAGCCAGGCTCCTCAGACCGACCCACATGGCCATGCAGGGACACTTCCAGAAACCTCCACATCAGTTCCACGTAGGTAAACTGTCACTTGCAAAAGGCTTTTTAGCATCATCACATCGGATATAATTTTTGCTCTAGGAACTAGCAAACCTTATTTTATCCGATCAAAGCTTTCTCATGGCATTTTGCAGGCCATCATTAGGTTCCCCAATAAAAATGAACACTGGTAATAATTTCATTTATATGCGTGGGTATTTTGGGGGGAAAAATAACTTCACTGAATTTGCCTTGAAATTCAGAATGCTGTCATAATATCATGGCATTTTCCTGATTTATCTCTCTTTCCTGATGGTAACACATCGTTATTCTAGGACACAAATGTGGCCTTGGGAAAGGCAGGCTTTTCAAAGTGGAGCTCTGTTTCCTTTAGTTTTAGGCTTACACCAGTGGGTACTTACATGTCTGCATTTCAGTGCTTCCCTCACTTGGTTGCTTCCCCGAGAGGTTAGATCTTTTAGAGCAAGACAGTAAAACCTAGAACGAGGTGGGTAAGCATTCCTGGTCAAGTGCTTCTCCTGCTGTTTTCCTGCCCTCTGTGGGTTCCGGAGTGTGGAGGTTCCAGCGTGCCCGTGCTGATGGCCACACCCACACGCCACCTTTGCCTAGCATATAATGCCCCTAAAGGCATTCTGGGGTAGCGTTGGTTTAATCTCCTTATGCATGCATAATGCCACAAGCTTTGCATAAATAATAATAAATAATTGGTAAGTATAAATAATTTATCATTATTTTTGCAGTAGAAGTAGAATTCTTAGACATATCTTAAACAAAGGGAGTTGCAAACATGATCTCAATCAGAAAAGGGGTTAAGTCTTTTCAAATACAACTTTCAAAGCTCATATGCATTCAATGTATATCTGTGATTTCTTCCAAGAGAGTTTACCACATCACCCAAGTCTTTAAGACCTGGCACAATACCTAAATCTGTGTCATAAAGCAATAAGGAAATGGATTCAACATTGGAGACTTCTTTTCAAAATAAACTGAGCAATATCTCTTATGAAGAAAATTACTTTCAGGAGCTGGGATGTGGCTCAGCGCAGCGCTTGCCTGGCATGTGGAAAGCCCTGGGTGTCAGCCCTAACACTGAGAAAAAGAAGAGAAGAAAATGATTCCTTCTTCCTGAGAGTGAATTGTGTGTTTCAGTTATATATGTTCTTTCATGTGAATATTCTATATTTGGTTCAATGTGTGTTTTGGATTAAGTCCGATATTTAAATCCAAGTATATGCAAAAACACTGAGACAAATCATCACGAAATTGAGAGGTGTGACTTGTGAATTCAAGGCGGTCGAGGAAGGAGACAGAGACTGAGTCTCTTCCCAGAGAGCACAGGCAGGGCGGCTCCCACCTCCCGAGCCCCTGGGTTTCTGGCAGCCCCGGGAGGTGCAGCTGGACCGCAGGACTGCACACACAGCCGCCTGTGGCCACCACCTGCCCACCTCAGCCACAGAGACGCAGGCAGATAAAGGCTGCTTTGCCCAGGAACTACCCGTTACCCGTACCTCAGGGTTTTCTTACTTTCCCATTAAGGTTTATGTTTTTTTAATTCCTACATAATTCAATCCAGCAGGCACAGCCACTTGCAGTCAAAATGAGATTCCACGAAGTGATCAGGAGGCATGAGAACTGCACAGAGGGACAACAGACTCAGAGACCCAGGTCCTCATCCCTCTGGGCCACTCCCCCAGCTCAGACCATCTTCTAGGGCTCACAGGTCCCCTCTGCGAGGCCACACCAGGAATTCACTCACATGTCACTCACATTGTAGACACAGAGCAACGTGCTTTCCTGCTGTTTTATGGTCTCTGGTCACAGCTCAGAGCTATCATCTCTGTGTGTGATTAATAGATGTGATCTGGCTCCAGATTGACCGGGACAATCCGGAGCCCCCCTTGACAAGCCTGGTGGCTCTGGAGAAGTAGCATTGACTGCGAGTCCTCTGCCACCATCAGTTGTGCGAACACTGCTCACCTGGCAGGAACTCCACGACGCCACACACGGGGCATGTCACACGCTGAGGGCTGCCACCAGTCCGGTCCTCAGGACCCACCTTTGCTCCCCACCTCCTGGCTGCACCCTGCTGTGGTCTCTCAGACCCACCTGCTGTCCCTGTCTGGTGTCTTTCCCCTCCCATCTCACCTGTCCAAACCTCTGGGTCTCCCTGGCCAGCCAGACCCTTTCTTGCCCATCTGCCTTCTCATTTCCGGCATTTTCATTTCTGAATGGTTCTCCACCTGCTCAGAAGCAAGCATGTTCACCTCTACACTTTGGGAAAACAAGAGGAAGAGAAGCTTCCTGGCACGGCCCCTTCCTCTGTCTTCCTCCCAGGACAGCGGTTGAGGCCAAACGGCAGACAGCACAAATGATCTTCCCCATGCAGAGAGGGAGATGGGAGCCACAACAAGTGGAGACCCCAGTCAGGGGTGGTGTGCCCGAGGAGGGAGTCGATCCCTGGGGGGGGGGCAAACTCACAGCTGGGGTGAGGGGTGTCAGCTGAGGGTACAAGGGGACATTTCCCGCACAGAGCTTCGCAGAAGGATCCTTCCTGGTGATGTGCATTTTAACCTCGCCTTCCCACCACATCTCCGACTCCTCCCCTCCTGGGAAAATGTCATGCTTTGGGTGTTTTTAAGCAGCATTTTGAATTCCCGGGCTCAGAAAGGCTCCTAAAGGTGACATTGGTTCTGAAACTCTGATCGCAAGTTCAGGAGGGCCCTGCAAATCAGCTGTGCACAGGAGGAATCTGGGTGTCATTCAGATGCTCCTCTAGACCCTGGGTATAAACTGAGGACAGCGTGCACCCCAGCAGGGCCACAGGGAGGTCAGAAGCAGCCATCTAAGGGGACAGAGAAAGCTGATGAGAAGGACCCACGCCCACCCATGCGGACACAGCAGGGCTCCTGCGAGAGCATCCTCACTAAACAAAGTGCTGGGAAGAGTCAACAGGGGAGAACGGTTCCTCTGAGCCTGTGGCTCTGGGGGCTTCAGTCCACCGTTGGTGGGTGCTGCTTCTCTGGACCTGCAGGAAGCAGCCCAGCAGGCAGGAGCTCACGGCACTACCTTGTTCGTGACGGCGCGAAGCTCAGGACAGGGAGCAAGACCGCGCCCAAATCCCCTTGCAGGAAGCACCTCCAAAGACCTCTAACCTCCCACCAGGCCACTTCCTAAGGGTCTGCCACCTCCCAGCCAGGTAAGCTCAGGCCTGACACACAGGCCTTTGGGGGACCCATGAGACCCAGGCTGTAGAATGGGTGAGCAATCTTCCTCCCGGGTGTGTGTGGGGTCAGTTGTGCACCCCAGAAGGACGTGTGGAGGTCCTAGGTCCTACAGTCTGGGAACATGATCTCACTTGGAATTGGATTCTGGTGTTTGTCGTTGGGCTGAGGCAGGGTCCTGGTGAGCTAAGGGCCCCCATCCTGCAACTGGCCTCCTGGTGATGGGAGGGGATTAGGACACAGGCACAGTGAGGGCAGTGTCTGGCAAGGCCAGCAATACATGGGGAGGCCGTTCAGTGGGGAGCGATGTGGCCGTCAGAAGCTGAGGACCACCCCAGACGGACGCTGCCCCTTAGCCCTCAGCAGGCACACAGCCCTGCCGATGCCTGTGTCTCAGGCCTCCAGGACTGTGAGTGGCAATTCCTGCTGTTTCCCTCTCCTGACAGCAACTCTTCAGGGCAGCCCGTGAAGCTCCTAGGGGTTGCATTGTCTGTACATAACAAAGGTACACCGGTCTACTAAAGCAGTCAGGAAACAGGGAGGGTGTGGCCCCAGCAGTGTCCTCTCCCCCTGCGCCAGTGTTTAGGCACCCACCACTTGCCTAAGGTGCCTGAGATCTTCCTGTAAGGGAAGACTTTGTTCATTGATCAGACCTTGGCCATGGTGCATTTTTACCTGCCCCTAGATTGAGATGTTGGTTGCAACCAACACCATCTATTTCCTTTATTAGGCTGAGTTGCCCTGAGGAGAGAAATACATTGGATAAAACTTCAGGAAAGGGTGTTTCACTGGAAGCATGAAACAACCAGATTAAAATTCTCATCAAAGTCGAATTTTCCTGTAATGGCTCTCGGAGAGAGGACGGCATGATGGCTCTGCAGGCAGACAGGACCACGCCACAGTAACTGCTTTTCAGTAAGGCACAGACCCCAAGCAGGGCGTCCAGGAGTGAGCCTATTGGTCAACCTCTTGGGGAAGCCTTCCGCGTGTGGACAGCTAGAGGACCCAATGCAATCACCACTGCCATTGCTGACCCCAACCAGGAATCCGAGCGTTTAGAGAAAGCATCTGTGACCCACTGGGGCTGCTCCTTCAACTCCAGGCCACACGATATTTCTTTTGGCAGAGGTCAGTGGTGCCCGACACCCATCATCACTAACTTATTAGGTCTTGAGGCAATTAGTTGAAAACAAACAGAAGAGACAAGCCTGGTATTGAGCACAGAGACCAGAAGAAAATAGCCCATGGCGCTCCATTATTTCAGAGCCGCTTCAAAGGCGGGGCTGGGCTTCCTGTGAAGAAAGGAGCGCATTGTGCTCCTGTAACATCTATACAGTAGAGGGCTTACCGCATTATTTTTCTACTGATTCGGGTTACATTTGAGCTTGCCTGGCGATAATAGGTCAGGGGAAAGCACTTTTCAGCTTCCACCTGAACCCAGTGTGCAATGCATAGCATGATTAGCCAAGGATTAAAAATCCAATTAGACTCTGCCTTGACATGAGAAATCAGACGAGAAATTCTGAGCAATGCATTGAAACCACTTCTTAACATGACGGAGGGTGATGACGTGCACTGAACAGAGAGCTGGAGCAAGGGACCTAGAACCTTCAGAAGAAAGGGGCTTCCCCACCATCCGCCTAAGTATACATCCCTTTCTTGCTACTAAATGCATTGATTGAGGACAGCAGGTAGGCTTAGGTGTGTTAGGTCCAGCCCTGGATGGCAGGCTCCACATCTGATCTGAGAGCGGGGTCTCATCTCCTGAGTGGAGAAGGCCTTGTGCCTGCTGAACAGGATCTGGAGATGATCAGCACGTCGTATCTTGAAATCAGATACCAAGAGGACACTAGCACACTGAACCTCGTGTGTGGGAAAGAGTTTGACCAATCCAGCAGATTGTGCACAGGGCTGCAGGTCCCAAAACGCGATTCCAGCCTGGTTCCCACAAAGTCTAGATTAAAAAAACGGTGGAAGACTAAGGAGCAGAGCGAAGGAAGCACCAAGTGTGTCTGTGGTGGGTTTGGCAGGAGGTCTTAGGGAATGACCAGCGGCCGACAGCTGGTGAACGGCATCGCCCAACAGGAGCAAGCCGTCACCAGCGTGTCTCTGTGGATAGGGCATCTTCGCTTTTAAAATTATTTTTAGCCAAGATATAAAACACAAGTCACGCATGCTATCAGGGTCCCACATGAGGCTTTGATGCATGTGTACCTTGCGTGATGTGCAAGTCTGGTTAAACACATCCACTCCCACAAGCACTCTTCGTTTCTTCACAGTGAAAGCTTGTAAGATCCCTCCTTCTTGCTTCTGAAATGTACACCACATTCCTGCTATCTATAGTCACACACATTTTCATTTTTAAAATCAAAATATCTGTTTGGCTTTCAGTCTCCAAGTGACTGTCATCGAGCCCATGCCAAGAACAAAAGAGTTTCCATGAATCAAAGTCACATGCACAGAGAGTCCTAAAATGTTCAATTTATGCAACAATGCGCTACAAAAATCAAATAGTTAAATATTATTTTCTGACTGAAAAAAATACTTTACAGTGAAAATCAGCTGCATGATAAATATTTGTGTAAATCAGGTTGTGCATTAAATGAAAGTAAACCTACGCAGATAGGACTAACATAATAATGGAATATCATTCAATTTAATTTTCTATTGGTGCTAAAAGTCAAAGACTCTCTCTTGTTTCACAAAATTTGGCATATTTCCAACATGTCCTTGAAACACCTTAGATAATGTAGCATTCACCTTGGCCACAGCCCTTGGGCACATAAGGTATGTGGGGCACACAGTGAGCTATTCTGTTCCCTGGAAGACGTTTACCTGTGTTACTATGTTTAATAGTCTCACAAACCCATAACCTGACCCCAAGGCACTTGCTAAAACCAAAGCACCCCACAGACGTGCGTTCTTGATTCCAAGGAGCCAATCCCTGCGACCTTCGTTTTTGCAGGAACCAGGCTGGAATCGCGTTTTGGGACCTGCAGTCTGGTGCACAGCCTGTTGGATTGGTCAAACTCTTTCCCACACATGAGGTTCAGTGTGCTTGTGTCCTCTCGGTACCTGATTTCAAGACATGACATGCCGTTCAGCAGGCACAATGCCTTCACTCAGGAGATGAGACCTCGCTCTCAGATCAGATGTGGTGCCTGCCATCCAGGACTGGACCTGGTGTTGGGTGACCAATGACAGCTCTCAGGGGAGCCTGCCCCACTGCAGCAAAGGGCTCTCATCCTGCCTCCGGACAGGGCAGCCAAGCCACAGGGATCTGCCTCCAGTACTTCCTGCCCTGACATATCCCCTGCCACCGTCCTGACCTCAGTTTTGGAAACTCTTGTCCTGCTTCATTCTCAAAAGGTCGCAGTTCATCCTGGCATGAGAGTTTCCTTTTCAGCATTGGTGCTGCGTTTTGATGACTAGTATAAATATTTAAAAGTTAAATATAGGGCTGGAGCGGTGGCTCAGCAGTAAAGCACTTACCTGGCATGTGTGAGGACACGGGTTTGAACCCCAGCACCACGTACACAGCTAAGTGGAGGAAATACGAAAATGAGATGGGAAAATGAAAACGAACTCTCTCTCGCTCTCTTTAAAAAAACAAAGTAAATAATAGCTATAGAGAGTCCTTCGAGATGTACCCTGAACATCCTCAAGGCCCACAGCCAGGTTTGGGGTGTGTTTGGGATGTGGAAGGATAACGGTGAATTTGCCCACCCCTCACTTTCATGCAACAAATAGAGCCAGGGGAGGGGAGAGGGTTCTGTGGGTAGCAGAGCAAGCCCACGCAAGCCCTGGCTGAAAACCTGAGCTTCCCACTGCCTTCCAAGGCTCTTTTCCTGACACCTGTTAGCAACAACACTGGAACTGCTCTTTGTTTGTGTAGATAGCCATGAAGTCAAATGTGTGTGCGTTGCCTGCCCTTATAGAAATCCACCGGTTCACCGAGCAACTGGGTGTGACAGGCTGTGAAGGGCTGGAACCCTGACTGTGTAAGTCACTGCACTAGACTTTGATGCTACAGGATAGGCAGAGAGATCCTGCTGGTCTCCAGCTGTGACACTGGTACCATCCTCTGGGAAGACATGAGTTAGGTTAGCTGTTGATCCATAGAAAAGATTGTTTCTAGGGCAAAAGAAAGACAAAGAGCTTAGTCGTGTGATTGCCACACTAAGGGGAGGCACCACAGTCATGAACAGTGTTTGTGGCAACCTCCAATTTAAGTGGCTATAAATCATGCAAGAAAAGGCCCCATCCTGCCAACCTCCATTGGGTTGACTTCCTTCCCAAATCACATGGCGTTAGGGTGAAGGGGCCTCAGAGTGGGTTTGGTCCAATGCCCAGATCTTGCAGGTGAGACGCTCAGACTAAACTGAATTATCCAGGGCCCCGTGGCTCCCTGGCCTCTGTAATCCAGGGTAGTGATTCCGCCACTGGGCCTTGACTCCGGCTTCGGTTCTTGCGTTCCCATCCTGCTGAGTCCGTCAAGATGCACTCTTTCAAGGGCACAGTGAGCAAGCACGCTGGGAATGAAATCTGCATCTAGTCCCTAGGACATTTCTACTGCAAGCAGGATTTTCACACTGCACGCTCCATGAGAAAGGGCTTCTGCGAGTAGAGGGGGTGCAGCGCCTTGCTGGCTTCAAAGCAGGGCTGCTGAGGCCCAGAGAGAATGCATCCACATAAAACCGTCCCATGTGCACATGGGTCTGCGGCAAGGGAGACCCCGTGGCCTCTGCCCAATCCCCTTCCGGCTTCATTCCTGGAATCTGATTTCCACCAGTGGAGCTTGTCTGGGGTTTCAGGCCCTGCCTTTTGTGCTAAGCAAACTGTAGAGGACACAGGAGCTCGGCAAACTCTCTGGAGCTGAGGGGTCCCTCTGTGGAGGGAAAACCTGGACCAGGCCATCACGGGCATCAGCTGACCACAGGGCGATGCTCTGCCATGGGACGGCCAGAGTCCACGTAGGAAAGGAACCAGCTGCATTCTAGTGGGTGCCTCCCCCTCTAGAAAAGCCCGGCATTTAACTGCACCTGCACACCAGTCTTTCTGCCAACGACTGCGGAGAGTTCAAAAAGCTTCATGCGGGGCTGCAGTGGTGGCTCAGTGGTTGTGGTGTTTGCCTGGCATGCGTGAGACCGTGGGTTTGAACCCCAGCACCATGTGCACAGCCAAGTGTTGGAGCAGTGAAAAACCAGATGAAAAACTAAATAAAAATTGATTCTCTTTTTCTCTTAACAGAAAAAAGAAAGTAAAAAATCTTTATGAAATGCTGGTCCTCTTACAAAGTCTCCTCCTGTTTTGTGGGTCTGGAGGAATCAGCCTCAATTCTCCCCAAATCAACGGCAATCTGTGGTGTTCAAGATTCGTAAGATTGTTTAACAAAGCAACGAAATAACATTTCACATTTAATACTGTCTTAAAAAGAAAACCTGAAAACCACTTGGAGACTCACATTTGAGTGGGCATTGCTCTTTATTTAATTTTTTAACACCCACCAAACAAGTCAATATCAGGTGTTTGTAAAAAGTCAATTTGGATGAACTCAGCTATTAGGGACATGGGGACCTACAATCTTGGAAATCTCAGACTTTCTAACTTGTGCCTACAAGCTAGTTATTTTATCCTACTTTTACTTTGAATTTAGAATGTTTTCTTCTTTCCAAGCTTGCCTCTTCTCTAGCCGCACCTGGCTGTCTTCTGCCAAAGGACCATTTGTTGAAGGTGCTCCGTGCTGGCTCCATGCTGGGCTGTGAGGAGGAGGCCCTGGAAGGCCAGGTACCCGCCGTGGTTTTCCTCTAATGCAACAACCTGGGGGACTCTCCAAATCAGCCAGCCCTTGTTCCCAGCTTATTGGCTTCTCCCAAATAAACGGGAATTTCTCACCTTTGACAAAGTTGGAAAACAGTCACGTGAGCGAAAAGGAGCTTTCCACACCGGCCTCCAGTTGTCCTGCGCCACGGATAATGAGTGATTGCATTTTCTGTAGATGGTCCTGTTGATCCGGATCCAACCTGCCTGTGAATGTGTCATGTCTCCAAACCCTGTTGGTGCCAATGCAGCCAGAGAAAGGGGACTAGCCAGGCTTTCTGAGCAGAGACATGGAGGACAAACAGAGGAAGGATAGCTTCCCGTCTGTTCTGTTACGTAGGGGAAGGGCAGATTGTAGCGTGGGGACCTCTGAACATCACCAAAGAGTCATCTGAGAGCAGAGACTTGCACTGGTTGCCCACTTCAGGCTGGTGTCCTTCCTGACTCTGTATTAGCAAACCTTTCCTTCCAGTGGACAATCCCTTTCCTGCCCTGCACCAGGCACTAAAAGTTGGTGACCTGCGTCTACAGTTCACAGACTCTATCTCCCTTGACCTTCTTCCAAGATTCCATCTGTTTCAACAATGAGTCTTCACTTCATGGAATATGGTCTCTCTCTCCATTTGTTGAGGTCTTTTTAAAATTTCTATCAGCGATATTTTGTGGTTTATGAGGTCTACATATTGTGAAATGTGATTTTTAGGTTATCGTAACTGGTATTTTACAATTTTAATTTTAAGGTTGTCATTGTTGATTTGATAAGTTCCGTCCTTTCCTCCACTGCTCCTCTCCTGGGATGTGTAGGTCAGCGTGGGAGGGTGTTGCAGGACCACAACTCATCAAGAAGGGCAGCTCGCCCAGCTGCTTCTCTCAGGACACAGTCCGGGGAGGGGATGCAGACAGAGGCTTCTGTGAGCAGGTGCTGGCATCTGGGCCACTCAGGTGTGACAAAGGAAATTCTAATGCATAATAAAGAAAATAATAATTTCAAGAGCAGAAATCAATACAATAGGAAATACAATCAATATAAGAAAAGCAAAACAAAAACTATTTTCTTGAAATGATTACTAAAATTTGTAAGTCTTTAGCCAAGTGAATTAGGAAAAAAGGAGAGAAGATACGAATTGCGGTATCATCAACAGCTCAGGGACATCATATAGAAGACATAATGAACTGAATGCTGCGACCATGAGTCCACCCCAGAAAGTGAGGCCATGAGTCCACCCCAGAAAGTGAGGCCATGAGTTCACCCCAGAAAGTGAGCCATGAGTCCACCCCAGAAAGTGAGGCCATGAGTCCTCCCCAGAAAGTGAGGCCATGAGTCCACCCCAGAAAGGTGAGGCTAGCTGTTATTTGGAAACTAACGTGGTTGATTCTATGGATGGACTTTCCGCACATACAGAATCATCTACAGACACCCAGCTTGACTCTGCATGTGAAGAGCTCGGAGTCCACACTGTCCTAAACAATGAGGAGCTGAAAAGGCTCACAGTTAGCACCCCTGCTTGGATCCACATGAGAGCTGAGGACCCAGGATAAAGTCAGGCCTGAGACGAGACACCCCAGACAGGGGAGTCAGAGTAGAGACCACAGGGGGCTCAGCACAGGAGCCAGGGTGGGCCAAGAGAGCCCCCACCAGGAACGGGGCTCAGACAGAACATGTCTGAAATCGTGAAACTCCAGGAGGGACCCACCAGGAACGGGGCTCAGAAGGGACATGTTGGAGATTGTGAAACTCCAGGAGGACCCACCAGGAACGGGGCTCAGAAGGGACATGTTGGAGACTGTGAAACTCCAGGAGGACCCGGTCGTGAGGGCCATGCTCCCAAGACCATTTCCTCCAGGACTTTTACCTCCAGCAACTCAGCCAGATCCTCACAATAAGTATGGAATTAAGATGCTCCCACAAGAGCCCTAGCTCATGCTGTCTGTCTGTCCCACCCAGAGGCCAGAGATGGGGTAACCAAGAGGCACTGGTGAAGCTTACAGTCCAGAGGCACAGCATGTCCAAAGGTAACTTCCCCCACCTTCATCACTAAAGGGCTACGCACAGCAGTTCTGGCATTCAAGAAAAAATTACAAGGCATATGAAAGGCGAAAAAAATTTGAAAGTACAGAGCAAGCAACCGACCAGACATGGTGGGGAAGGTGGACTCATCAGGAGGGGAATTTAAGATAACGTGGTTAATGAAATGATTAATATGCTAAGAACTCTAATAGATAAAGTAGGCAGCTTGGAAGAGCAGATAGGTGACAGAAGAAGGGAGATAAAAATCCTAAGAGAAAAACAAAAAAAAAATGCAGAAGATCAAAAACAGAGCCACAGGAATCAAGCATTTGATAAACTCATTAACGGACTCAGCAGCTCTGTGCTTGAGAGGACGTCAGGAGAAGCCTCCAGACTGAAGTAAGGAACAAGCGCTGAAAAGGAAGAACAGAGAACACAGGAAACCTGGGACAGCGACAGAAGTGTAACAGACATGGCGGAAATCAAATCAAGGGAGAAAGAGGAACAAGGGAAGGGCTTGCAGCAATGTGACCAGCCACGCCCACGAATTCACGAAGATAGCTAGCCACAGATCAGGAATCTCAGAACCCCAAGAAGAAATGACAGCGTGCTCGTGTGCACACACATGTGAGCACATACACATACATGTCCATGCACATGCATATGCCTGTGCACACATACATGTATGTATGCATGTGCATGCCCATGCACATACACATACATGCACACATAACTGTGCATGCACATGTGCATAGCCATGTACACACACATGCAAACACATACGCCTGCACATGCACATAAATGTGTGTTGCGCATGTACATACTCATGCACACACACATACATACACCTGCACGCACAGTGCACACATACACACGTTCATACACACATACATAACCATGCATGGACATGCATGCACACATATGCCTTCACAGACAGTGCACACATACACATGTATATGCACACATGTGTGCATGCACACACATATATCAGCAGACATATACACACATGTACATACACCTGCACACACAATGTGTACACATGCATACCCATGTAAACAGAAACATATATGCCTGCACACATAGTGTACACATACACATGTGCACACATGCACACACGTCTACTTGCACATTTGCACATGCATGCACACACATGGCTACACACGTGTGCACACATACTCACCCCCTACACACACACAACAGGTGTATCAGTTACAGCATTTCAAACTCCAAAAAAATCAAAGATTAAAAAATCCTGAAAGAAGCCAAAAGGAGAAAGCACTATAGAGAAAGAGAGATAAAAGTTGCATCTGGCTTCTCCTAAAGCATTTAAGCAAGAAGAGAGTGGAATGTTAAAAAAAAAAAAAAAAAGGAAAAAAATCTAAAAGACCTGGAAATCTGCATCCTTCAAAATTATTCTTTAAAAGTGAAAAAAAAAAACTTTTCCAAGCAGAAATGAAGGGAATTTGTTCTCTTCCACGCAAGGAAGAGTTAGAGAAGATTGTCAGGGAGCAGGAGAATATTATTGGTCAGACGCTCAGATATCCATAAAAATAAAAAAAAAAGATGCTGAAGCAGGAATAATGGAAAGAAATGCAGATTTTCATCTTTCTTTCTTTCTGTCTTTCTTTCTTTCTTTCTTTCTAGTAGGGATTTAATCCTGTGGTGCTTCACCACTGAGCTATAACCCACTCCCAGTCTCCTTTATTTTTTAAATTTTGAGACAGGGTCTTGCTGAGTTGCCCAGTGCGACTTCAAACTTGAGTCACCCCTGCCTCAGCATCCAGGCTGTGTTTCATATTTTTAATTGATCAAACAGATAACAGTTTGTTTCAAAGAATAATGTCAACAATATGTGTGTGTATCACACATAGGTACTCATAGCACACGTGTGTGTTTATGCATCAAGCGTGACTCTGAGGGACAGGAGGGTGGAATCAATTTATTTTATTATTACAGGATACTTCAGTGCTCAGACCACTGTGAAGTAGTATGGCGATGTTTGAATGTGGGCCTGAATTAGATGTAAGAGCATTTTGCAAAACCTAGAGCAACCAAACAAAATGTAAAAACAACAACAACAAATGCTTAGAAAATAGAAGAACATAAAACATTTAATTAAAATCATACAAAAAAGTAGATGAACAGAGAATAAGAACAAATAGAAAACAGGAACAGATACGGTAGCTGTTAACTCAACTGCATCAATAATCACTTTGAACGCCCAAGATCTAAATGCACCAGTCAAACGGCAAAAGCGCAGACCCAATTACCGTTGTTCACAGACTAAAGACAGGAGAAGGTCAGCATAAGCGTGTGGGCGCTCTGGGGCCACCTCTATGGCACCTGCCTGCTTCCCTCAAGCTATGGCCTCCTGTTCACTGCCTCCTACACAGACTCCTGGGCATCCTTACAACCCCACCAGCTTGTCAGGCTGGAAGAGTTGCTGGGACACTGAGCACCTGGGTCAAGCCAGCCGGCGAGCTGTTGCTCATCTACAGACCCTACCAGCAGGCAAATGTGACAACATGAATGGAGACTGGCTCAGTTGGACCTCAAAAGTAGGGTGTGGTGGGTGGAGTTTGTGTGTCATACATATGGTCCCTGAACTCAGTCTCAGCACCTGCACCCCAAAAGCAGAGCCAATTGGCATGCCTGGAATGAGCTGGAGGGACCTCCACGGACAGTTCCAGGACAGTTTGTGTTGGCAGAGGGGAAGGCTGAAGATAAAGCATGTGGTGTAGAAACTGGATTTCTTGGCCAGGCGTGGGCTTAATCTAGACCAATACAAAGCTCTCTGCTTTTCTAATAGGGCCAATGATGTGAAATAGTGAAGATACCCAGCTAAGCAGGTCCCACCCGGCTTTTCATGATGGGATGCTGACACCATCATGGCCTTCACTGGGCATTTCATTTGAGAACAACTGAAATCAAGTTACCTAAAGTACAAAAAGAGAAGACATGGAGAAAATACACCAAGCTGTCACTAAGATAGAAAGACGGAATTACCATATTCATTTCAGACTGGGTGGTTTTGACAGCAAGGAAAGTTACCAGGGATGAAGAAGGACATTGCGTGTGAATAAAGGGCTGGTTCGCCAATGCTCAAGAGCCCTTGTGAAGACACCCATAGCAGCAGAAGAGCAAACTCCTGAGGCACGAACCCCAGGCCAGAAAGAGCCATGACTGTGGTCAGAGGCGTCACACACCTCGCCAGACTCAGTGAGTCAACAGGGAGAGTTCAACACAACACCACTGTCACCTGGATGTGGTGGGCAGCTGTAGGCCACTGCATTCAGCGGCACACTCGCGATTCTCCAGTGTTCTGGAATGTTCACCAAGATGCACCACATTCTAGGCCACAAACATGTGACAGCAAATTTCAAAACCAAAATCACAATCTTATCTCGTAATGATGATAAAATCAAACTATAAAGTAATAACAGAAGATAATGGAAGATTCCAAATGTGAAGACTAAAAAACAGACCTCTAAATAAGGCAGGGGTCAAAGGAGAAGCTTCAAGGGAAGCTTAAATATTTGGAACTAAATAAAAATAAAAACACAGCATATCAACATTTGTGAGTTGCAGCAAAGCAGTGCTGAGTGGGAAATTCGCAGCCCTGGATGCAGGTGTTAGGCAAGAAGAAACAGCATAGCCGGTAATCCAAGCTTCCGCCTTACGATGTCAGGAGAAAAGGGTAAACGAAGCCCAAGCAAAAAGAAGGGGGAAAAAGAAATGAGATCGAAAGCAAGGTATCAGCAGGGGGTGTTCAGGGAAGTAACAGGTGGTTCTCAGACAACGAAGTGCCAACAGCAAGACTAAGGAGAGAGAGAACATGAAAGTCAGTAGCATCGGCCATGAAAAGCAGGCATCCCTGCAGGAGGCACGGACCTCCAGAGTGACCAAGTACCACTACGCAATTCTGTTTGCAGCCCTGTGCCCACAGATGGGTGCACCTGCATGAGATGGGCCAAATCCTTGAAAAAAATGACCTGCCAGACTCGCCCAAGAAGAAGCAGGCCATCTTAAAAGGCGACATCTCTCTCTCCAAAAGGTGACAGACGCCAAGGACGAATTCACGCACTACAATCCCACTGTGAAGTGGTAACACCTCTCTGGGCATCAGCAAAAATTCAACAACTACAACCACAAGTACACCCACACACCCGCACATACACATACGCAGCTCTGAACAGCCCCGAAACTCCCAACCCAATGAGCTGAACCAGTAGAGAAGGGCGTCGTAGCGAAGGCGCTACGGTTCACTCTGCCTGTACCCCAAGTTAACCACACCTTAAAAATGTCAAAACTGCAAGCATCATTGGCTTCACTCTCTTATCACATGCAATAAACGTAGCAACCCATAAAAAGAAGAGGATCAAACCAAGGCTGCTGTGCCTGGTGGGGCACTCTTCTCGGGGCCTCCTGGAAAAACAATAGGTCTGAAATCTGAGATTCTATATTGCTTAGAAATGAGTTAAAAAATAAATCAGAAAAAATGTATTCCAAAAGCCTATAGAGTGTGGTTAGAGCCTGACTTAGAGGAAAAAGCAGACCTTACGTGTTCCCAGTACTTGACAAAACATTCATTGTGCGTGTGATTCCACATGCTTTAAGAGAAAAACGAGATATGAAGCTCACATATACTAGATGACTGCCTTGCTTAAAACATGAAAAGCAGCACTGAAGGAACGGCACACAGTAAAATTTGACCAGTGGCTGCATTTAAATGGTCACATTATGTGCTGGGCTCCTTTGGCTTCCTGACAATCCCACAATGTTATCACATTATGCATTTACATCTAAAAGAAAATCATTGTCTAGACTTACACGCTGAATTATATAACACAGACTATTTGCCGTTTTATAATTGCTTTTGAAACAAAGAAGTGTCAAGTCTCTGAGGTTGCAAATTTAATTTTGAATGCATCATAAGGAGTTAAATTTCCTGGCACTATGAGGAGCGTTCTTGAGGCCTGGAACTCCACCTTTGATTCTATTTCTAGGATTTATGTTTCTATTCATCTGACCGTGAAACACTCAAACTTAGTCACCTATTTGTCTTCAACTGAGCTCTCTCTGTGTTCTTATGAACAGCTCCCTGGTTTGCTCGTTTCATTATCAAAGACAGCATTAGTCACCTCTTGGGTCTGAGCATAACCACTTGTCCTGGCCCACTGCATCTCTCCACCAGGAACTGTAAGGTTCCATGGAGAATTCTAGATGCATCCATACCCACAATGCTAGGTGTGAGGGCAGCACCTGGTCCCCCTGCATCTCCTCATACAGACAATGGGTCCTACACATGAGGTGTGGCTGGCTGAGTAGGGTATCTCTGAGTCAGTGGCAGAACCATGGGGTAGACATGAGTCTTTCCAGAGGGACCTGAGAGGTCTACATTAGAGTGCCACCCAGATTCATTGCAGACACAGACCTGAGCCCTGGCTCCAAGACACTGCCTTGGAAACAGATTGCGGGCTGGGTGCTTCCAGAAGGTTCCTCTCAGCAGAGGACAGATCGCCCTTTCCTGGGATCTTCCTCCTGGGCTGGGTGGAAGCAGGTTGAGGCTACACAGGACAGCCCTCCTGGGTTGCAGTCTATGCCATCCCCTGGGGTCTGCTGCTTGACCTGGGCACTGGTGTCACCATCTCAACTCAGGGTCCTGGTGGTTTTTTTGCAATGGCCCCTAAATTAGGCAACTGGTTCTGGATGTGAAAACCACGCTGGGGTATTCACGCAAGGCAAGGCGGGCAATCGTTGCTGGACTGTCATTGCAAAGCACACTAGGTTTGGAGTGCCAGAGGTGTCCCCTTTTCCCCTCCCTTCCTTGTGGGTCATGGACAGAGATGTTGCTGCCAGTGCTGGCAGTCTCCTGCATCCAAAGTCCCATATCATCACCTAAATCCAGGGTCAGCCCGAGGACTCTGCTATTTAAAGAACAGCCAAATGCATGAGTGGTGGCTTGGTGATTTCAACTGTGGGGGACATGGAAAGGTCCGCTTGGGTGGCTTCTGCTTTTATTTCTCTGAGACAGCAGAGGGGGCTTTTGGGTTGGCATCTTGGAAGAGCGTCACTGTTGAACAGCATTGACAATCGTGTTGTGCGCCCTCGGTGGGTGGCAAACCCTTCTCCAAGGTCTCTCTCTCTCTACCACAGGGTCAGATAAATAATCACCCATAAGACCGGGTGAGATCAGCTCAGAGCTTCTGAGAAGCATGGCCACTGTGAAGGGCATCACTTACAAAATGTGCCCTATCATGAAAGTGCTGCTTCAACTCCACATAGTGACAGCTGAGCCCTGTGGACCCGCCAAGGTAGTGTTTCCTTGTCTCTTGGGATCATCCCATCTGGAGGACTTATCCAGTGAATATCACAGTATTATTAAATTGCCTCATCCTGGTGGCATGGCGCTCTGCTGCCCCATGTCCCCTGTTATTGACAATTGCCACAGCGGTAGTCCCAGGGCACTCATCGTGAGTCACGCTCTGTTGTAGTACACAGACGCTCTAAGCAGGTCCATCCACCTGTAGATCAAGCTTACTGGAATGAGGGGTCAGACCAGCAACCTGTTAGGGCACTGTGTCAGGCAGGCACAGAGGCTACCAGTGTGGGAGGCCCTTTTCTGCCGAGTGCAGGCTCTGTCCATGTTGGGGTCAGCTGGGTGAACTGCCCTGGTTCATATGCCTGCCCATCTTTCAGCATTGTACCTAGGAGCAGCTGGTCAGGGAAGGACTGGCTTATCTGTACACAGCGTTGGCTGGAGGGGTGGTCAGGGCTGTTGCCCACAGAGACTTCTGTACAAAACAGGTCACCATGTCAATGGCACAGTTGGCCTGCTCCTCCTGCCAAAGGAGGTGAGGGTTCCACATTCTCATTCACCTCCTGGAGACAGAAGGTGAAGGGAAGTGAGGGAAGTGGAGAATATAATATCACATGTACCCTGCAGAAATTCAGGGGGCTTTCTCAGGAGACCTTCAGGGCTACTGATATGGGATCAGCACCACCATTGAGTCTCCTTCTGTGGTCTTGCAGCTGGGGCACCATCCACACTCCCACCAATATGTGAAGGAAGTGGATGGATGTTCAAGCTGCTGAGAAGTTTCAAACCAGGGACCCTGCATCTGGTGCAGCAGGTCTGGGGAAAGAAGGGGAAGGAAGGGTGTAGACCCAGGGTCAGGGTCCTAGTCCTTATTCCCATCGAGTGGAAGACAAGACTAGCAATGTGGACCATGGTCCTCCTACTCCAGGAAGGCTCCTCTAGGAACCCAGAGAGCCCTGCACACTCGGAGGTGTTCCAGTGCCACTCTGTGCCAGCTGCCTGGATAGAAGAGCAGCACTGTTCAAGAGGAAGTTAACTTGGGCTGGGAACGGTGGCTGAGTGTTCTGAAGTGCAGGGAGAGAAGATGAGGTGAAGGACGTGAACTCCAAGATCCATGGTCATGGCCACCATGCAGAGACAGGGTCTTGACACTCAGTGCCTGGCCTCAGCTCTACGGAGGAGGCCCTCTCCCACTTCTTCTGAGCTGGGCCAAGTCCAGGTCATTAGAAAGCAAACAGTGGCCAGTTGGGTCCCCGCCACTGGGAAGAGCCTCCGTCTTTGCATCCTCAGCTTTGCTGTGTGCCCATTCTTCCCATGGCTGCCCTCCTGTCCTGAAGCAGTGCCCCACCATGCCTACCACCTTCGTCACATGTCAAGCATCTTGAGTACCTGTTTTGGGCTCTGTGCTCCTGGCTTGGCCCTTGAACCATTGCCACCATGACTAGGTGGAAGGCCCCGTGGTAGCTGAGATGGACTCCTTCTCATGGAAGAGCCCTCACTGAGGTCAGAGTGGCACGGATGCAGGCTCATGGGGGGCTTCCTGCTCTTCTACACACCTCCCCTGCAGCAGTCAGTGGGAGAGCAAGGCATATCCAGTTCTCCCCTGACCTGCGCTCCACACGCTTTCCAATACGTGTTATCATCCCTGCGTCCCCGGAAGGATGTCATGCTGAGCTAGCGCTAACAAAGGGAGCCCTTCCTGAGTCACCAGTGCACAGGAAGGCCCTGTTCTGAGCTTGAGCTCCTGCACCACCCTGATCCTGATAAATGTCTCAAGAATGACCTGTCTTAATACCACAGCCCCCAAGTCTCCTTGGGAAGAAATTCCAAACAGATGGAGAATAGCTGCATGACCTTAACAGCCCTACAGGAATCACAGTCAGAATCAGGGCCATGCTCCAAGCTGCAGGGAGAAGGAGCCATGCATCCCCACCCCCACAGCTCCCCTGCTGGGCGTCCCAGCTCTTGCACACCACTGAACTTTGACTGGACTGTCCCTGCAGCATGTGTCAAGAGATGCACGTCACTTTCTTAACACAGATGGGAGGCAGAGTGGCTTCGCTGCTGTGCTGGTGGCCAGGTGGAGATGCGTGTCCAAGCAGGGACATTCTGGCTTCATTTGAAAACCAAAGCTCAGGTTCTGCCTGCTACCCACGGCATGGGGTGTTCCAGTCCTCTGGCTGTGAGGGGAAGGCTGGCCCGGGGCTCCCCTCCCTCTAGGCACTCGGCAGCCTGCCTGGCCCAGCCCGACTGGATGACGGGAAGGCCTCACCCAAAAGGGTCTCCCTGATTTGATGGGAACGAGTGTCAAGTGCAGGCTGAAATCTTGCTGCAACAGGTCCACTAGGAGGGTTTTGAAGTCTCAGAATGGGATTAGCACACCGTTGTGATGGTGTGATTTCAACAACTGTGGGCTTGCTCCTGAAGTCTCTGCTTCCCATGTGGCACCCACCCATGCATCCGGGAGCAGCAGCGGCTTGACGCTCCTCAGCTGCACTTCCTTATTAACCAACAACTACAATTAGGAAATGTTTCCAATAACTTTAATCTCCATGCCTGGGTCCACGCTGCTCACTCTCCTATGTCAACAAGTACTGGCTGACACTGGAGAGTAGATTTCCATATGCTAATTTCCTTATTTCCCTTTCCAAAGGAGGCTCTTTTCCTGGCTGTTAATTCCAGCTGACAGGGAATGGCTTTGCTTTTTCATTCCCTGCAAAATAATGGAGTGTTGCAAAGTGATTTATAATAAACACTATTGGGAAAGAACTACACTGCTGATTGTCTTTGACAACCAAAAATGCATTATTAATGAAATAATAACGTTGGCAGCATCTTGGACGCGGCCGACTACTCAAGGGAGTTTGCTTTTCTGTCCACGATTTCCGTGGCATGTGTGACCACCACAGGGAGGAATGTGGGGACACCTGCTTGCTGCCTGGACACCTGAGTACCCACAGTGCTGGGAGCTCCTACCTGTTCTTCAAAATGTGGCTGATACCATATTTCAATAACACTGCTTCTCATTTGTACTTAATGAACCTTGATTATCCCAAGTCAGCAGTCTCTCGCTCTGCGCAATGTATATTTTAAGAAGGTAACTTTTAAAATGGAGTGTGATCTTTAGACTCGTGAGTCAAAGTAATAGGAGCGGTCAATACGTTATGCATGATCACCTTCCAGAGCTCACACCAGGTGACAGCCAGCCAACAATGGAAGAGTGAAACACAGCACTGAGTACAACTCATTTCAGCCTGGGCCGTGGGAGCAGAGGGGGTCAGACAGTGAGCCTAACAGCACTGTAAAAACCCTCCCTGCGTTCAGCTTAGCTGTTCCACGTCATTTCCACAACTCCCCTGACTGTTCAGAATACAGAGCTTCTTTCTTGCACTTGCTACCTGGCTCACTGCGCTGTTGCACCAGAGAAGGGTGAGGTTGTGCGGAGCATGGGCCTCCAGCTGCTCCTGCTCCTGCATTAACTGCCACGGGAACTCTATTGAATTTACTGAAGTGCTTTGTTGGAGAGCCTCCAAACACTAACAGGCAAATGAAATTAAATAAAAAGGGTCAGCTATATTTAAGAGCACCATGTAAGTGCTTTAGAGACCGGGCATAATTAAAGAGGCTGTAAACTAAACACAAACAGTGGAGTCACTCCTACCTGCTCCTGCTGCAGAGTAGATGGTTCCAGGACAGGTCTTCTGCAGCAGTACGGGAGGTGTGCTTGGAAGGCCGGCTTCCTGATGGGTTGTGCAGATGCACAGAGTTTCAATTGTGCACTGAAGAGTGAAGCAGGGCCAATGCTTTCTGCTCCAAAGTAAAGGTCCTGGGTGAACATGAGAGTCACCGTGGACTGAGGCCATCTATGAACACGGTTCCCAACGGCTGCACTCCATGTTGCCTCATATACACCATACCAGTTGCCAAAAAGACTTACACAATCTTAAGATAGTTCATGCTTCAAAATGCCTTTTCCTAGAGAACCACTTGAGGACAGAGGCTCATCATGCTGTCCTGGTCCCAGCCCCCAAATGCCTGGAATCTAAGAATGATGAGAAACTTAGTGAGTGGCTGAATGGTCACTACACAGCCAACAGCTGCATGGGCATGCACGTTTAGAAACCAGAAATGCCTCTGGTAACTGAAGCTATGCCTGCTTTGACTGCAGGTGCACCTGTGAGAGGGTCTTCTGCAGGCTCCCCAGGCAGCGCCTGTTGATGAGCGTGCACCTGAAGACCACCGTGAGGCGCTGAGCTCGCAAGTCTGCACGTGCTGCTGTTCCAGCGAGTGTGGCCTGAGCCTCACCCCCTGACCCATGCCAGGACTGCTGGGCCAAGGGCAAGGAGCCACCATCCCTCTGAACTCAGAGTTCCATGGACAATGTAAACAAAGATCTCCCCTGCAGCATGACCTCTGAGGACTCTGGAGGAAGACACATAAGCCCAAGGGGCAGGCAGCTCTGTGCAGAGGGTCTGCCTGGACCACACTGCAGGACGCATGGAGCACCTGCCCAGACAGGACAGCATGGTGGGGGACACGGAAAAATGCCAGCCTTCAAGTGGAGAAGCATAAACAGACCAGGTCCCCCTGGGGCACTGTGTGGAAGGGTAAGTGTCCTTTCCACACAAAATTAGAATTCCCTTCTTTAAAAAGAAAAGCTTTTGAGCTATCCATCATAGATCATATGTATATTCTGTGTATATTCTATGAGTTATGCATCTTAGACCATATGTGTATTCTATATGTATATTCTATGAGACATGCATCTTAGATCATATGTGTGTTCTATGTGTATATTCTATGAGATATGCATCTTAGATCATATGTGTATTCTGTGTATATTCTATGAGTTATGCATCTTAGACCATATGTGTATTCTATATGTATATTCTATGAGACATGCATCTTAGATCATATGTGTGTTCTATGTGTATATTCTATGAGATATGCATCTTAGATCATATGTGTATTCTGTGTATGTTCTATAAGACATGCATCTTAGATCATGTGTGTATTACATGCATATATTCTATGAGACATGCATCTTAGATCATATGTGTATTGTGTATGTTCTATGAGATATGCATCTTAGATCATATGTGTATTCTAAATGCATATTTTTAAACACTGGTATGAATACTCCACGAAAATTATTTCTTGATACCTGAAGTGCATTTGATTGATTTGCAACCAGCATCACAGAGCTCAACATGGACCACCCTGGGCAGGATGACAGGAAGCCTCAGACCCTGTTGGGACCATTGGTCAGGGTGTGGTGAATGTTCCCATAGGGATGAGGAAACCAAGGGACACACAGGCAAGATCTGCAAGACTGTGTTAGGGCAAGAAGAATGTTCAGAATAACATTCCAATCACGTGCCTCATGCAACTGATCAAAATTGCACAAACAAGTCCTCCCATGAGACACAATTCCATGAATGGCATGACCACCTTAGTGACAGATAAGGC
The DNA here is from genome assembly GCA_004027875.1 of Aplodontia rufa. Lineage (NCBI taxonomy): Eukaryota > Metazoa > Chordata > Mammalia > Rodentia > Aplodontiidae > Aplodontia > Aplodontia rufa. Next base: position 83,879 of record PVKS010003788.1, read on the forward strand.
CAGGCAGCAGGCAGGGAGAACAATGGCTCTAACCAATAGCTGCATATGAAATGTCCACAGGCCTACTGCCAATAAGGGCAGGTAGCAGGAAGCCACAGTGAGACAGAACTGCTCAGCCTCTGCCCAGGGCTGCAGCCCTGTCCCTGTGAGAATCCGCAGCACCTTGAGCCATCAGGGGCAGACCTGATCCTCAGGATGGCCAAAGTCCAACTTCACGTCTGCACTCAACTCCACACTTGGCGGCCTTACAGAAAGGTCCTGGCCCCTGTGCATTTGGCTCCAGACTCTTCTGTCTGCCAAACCCAGGCTGCAGGCTCCAAGGGAGCAGCCTTGCTGTGCAGCCACCAGGCCAAGGCCCAGTCCCAGCCGCAGCGCAGTTCGCGGCCTCTTTGCAGTCTAGCGTGCGGCACGGTGTTCTTGTGGGCCATTGGTTCAGTTATTTGCATGGTCTCATCTACATGGAAGTTATTACAGTGCTAGTGGTGACTTTATGAACAACCTCTAGAATTACAAGAAAGCACGACTTCCTCTCAGATATGTCTTGTCTTCTGGACGAATTTCTCATACACAAAAGCGGGTTTGGAGGCGAGGTTTTACTCCCACTGTACATTCTTCATATTTGAACTTTTACCAACAGCATCCCCCAAATAAAAGCTGATTATTAGTAAGAATAAAAGGCATTCCAGATTTGCTGCCACTTAAGGAATAAGAGCATGTTGGGATGCGTCAGGCCAGTCCACTTGGAAGACAGTGATGGAGCTGCTGCTCTTGCCAGGGGGTCCCGAGACCCTCACACTCCACACTTGCACCTGGATTTCCACCCCTGCCACAGCCAAGTCCCTCTTCAGCATGTGAGTCCCAGTCACTAGAAATGAATTACAACCTTGTGTTGTGTGCTTTTCAAATACGTGGACCAGAAGGGAGCTTGGGCCGAGTCCCCCACACCATCTCACCCAGCAGATCTGAGCCTGCTGATTAAACACAGAGCTGCACGGTTCACTCCAGGCAGACCTGACTGTGGACCCGCTTGCAGGACATGCGGTCCATTCAACTGGGGGACACTTGGGCATGCTGTCTAGCAGGCAGGAATGACGAGAAGAGGCGGAAGTGTTATACTGTGTCCCTGGAAAGTTGGTGCTGGAAAAACATTGTCACCTCTCTCCTGTTAGGGTGAACACTGGCTAAAGGGCTCTGTGGCTGCTTTCCGTGAGAGACAGAGTGTGACATGGTTAGTCGAATGCCCCTCTTGCTGCCCTTCTACTGTACTGTGTCCTGGTTTTGAGTTGCTATCATACAGTGCGAGGCCCAATGGCGTGAGATCATGGACTTTGCTGGCTCAGGAACCGTCCGTACTTAGCAGAGACAGCACAGGTCGCGTCCATCAGATACTTTAAGATTTTGTGCTGAGAGTTTGCACAGTTCTGGGCCACACCCACTGACCAGGGCTTTGAGAACCAAAGAATGCCTCAGGGTTGCCAGATCAAATGTATTTTGTGCATGACCTAATTTGAGGAAAGATGAATCACTGAGCAGTAGCTAACTCCATCAACGGGTTAATAATTTTACGTGCTATTCTTTTTTGAAAAGGCTTATTTAAATGTTTATCAGTTGTGCAAAGTAGAGCCTCACTGGCGATTCGCAAGGGATGGCTCATCATTGCCTATGCATGGAGGCGTTGTAGGAAGATTAAAATAACATTGAGTATATTCTGTAAATGAAGGCGAGAACTAACAGAAGCCTCTAGAGTCCATTATAAATTTTAATAATACATCAAGGTAATGTAACTGAATAACCGATCTCCAAGGGAAGAAACACAACATTTGGCTAATATTACAATTTAAATTATGAAAACAAAAAGAGCTTTTAGTTAATCTTGTCTTTCTGCTTTTATTCTTCAGGCTCTTTTTTATTTTCCCTGAATCCAAAACACCATGTAAACAAATAAAAGTATGGGGGAAAATAAACAGTGTGGCATCTCAGTAGATTAATTAATGCGCTTCAGCCTTGGCACCAGTAGGCGAAAATTATGTGCATAAATAATATCACTAATTAAAAAGATGCAGATTAACATGCAAATAATGTTAATGAGGATCTGCAATTCCAGAGTGGATTCGCATAACATCAACAATTTAATGGGTTGGAAGGCTTGTGTTTGCATTACATTAATAAATTTCAAAGACCTTGCATAAAAAAGTTCTGTCGAGCCTCTGTCTCCCACTTGCGAGTTGTAAATTCTGTGGGCAGTAGCGAGTGCTCGTCAGCAGATGCCAAAGTCATTATCTCAAAGACTGTTGAGAGGTGCCACGTGCCAGCGTGACCAGCTGCTGGGCACTGGGCGGTAGGCACAATTCCGTGCCAATTATTCATATTATTTGGGTAGTCTTGATATTTATTTAAACTGATTAATATTTTGTGCTCTGCATCTTGATCTGGAGGGAAATCATTTTAAGCATGCAAAGTTTAAAAAAAATTAAAAAAAAAAACCCTTATCAGCCTTTGATGTGTCCTGGAAGTTGAATGCATAATGGGATTGATAGAGCAGACGTAATTCCAAACCACAGACAAAAGCGACATAAAGTGTCCCCAACGATCTCATATAATGTTGAAATAAAGTATTATGGCACTGCATTGTGAGTGGGCCGTAATCCACCGGGCTCTACTTAAAAACGAAAGGTCCTGTGTACTACAAAATGCCGCTCCTGTTGCTCTTTTCTCTGTGTAGGATGTCGCTTCTGTGGATGGGCTCTTAGGAAGAAAAGCAAAAGGTAAGGAAAGGCCACAGTGAATTTCCTCCCAGCACCACGTTGCCTTCATCCCTCTCCCCACGGGTCCCCGTCCTTACCTGGGCCTTCCTGGCACATCCTCACACTGCAGGACAGGAAGGAGAACTGAGTGCCCTAAGGACACAGGTCAGCAGAACGCCTGGCTCCTGCCAATGAGCCATCCACACTCAGCCTCTCAGGAGACTGGAAAGCATCCCCTCCTGAAAGCTGGCGATGGGAGTTCTGGGATCCGTGAGTGCAGCCCGATTGCTGGGTGCCAGGGCCAGAATCAACGTGGCTGAATCAGGAGATGCCAGCAGCATGGTGCCAGAGTGAAGCTCACCTCCAGTGGTGTGGGGATGCAGCAGGCTGGGCTGCAGAGCCAGGGCCTGGCGCCAGGGAAGACTTTCCTTTCTGCAAAGCTTCCTTTCACTCTGTGCACGTGCCCCAGTTGGACATTCCACCCCACCAACGCCCTGCACCTACATGGCCCAAGTCCACTCCCAAGCAAGACGCCAGCTCACCAGGCACATTTGGTTCAGGACGACTGGTAGACTGCGGGCCCACTGACCTCCTCTGTGTTCTGCAGCAGCAAATGGCCCCTGCAGCATGGCCGGCCCAGCCCTGAGGGCTTTGAGCTACTGGAGGGCTAGAGGCCAGGGAGAAGCCAGGCTGCAGGCTTCACCTGCTTCAGGAAGAAGCAGAACAAAATGGAAGCGCTTCAAACAGACGCATGGTGGCCACTCCCCCAGGGCCCTGCAGATCCCACCATGCGCTTCACAGTGCCTCGTGCCTGGACTCATGAGACTGCACTGGACAGCAGTCACTAGATGTGACCTCCAGTTCAAGGGCTCTGTTCTCCCCCAAAACTGGCCTGTGGTCCTTGCCTCCTGGCTGTGTGAATTTGAAACACATCTCCCTTCCACTCTCCCTACCGCACCTCCTTCTGCAAAAGGGAGGGTGGTGCTGAGGGTCCCAGGCCTTGCTACAAAACAGCAAGGACGTGTGGGCATTGGCAGTAGGGGGGTTCACTCCCAGACTCCCAGCTCTGAAACAGTGGGCGAGGGTGGAAGGGATCACCCAGGGTGGGCATTGCAGCCACTTCCATTTCTTCTAGAAGGAAGCAGTGCATTGGTCCTGTTCTCAACTCTGCAAGGTAAAGGTGCTTGCATTCTGACCTCTCCCCGATGGGACCTCACTAGAGCTGAATCTTGTAGGGACACATCGTGCTTGTCTCTGCAACCTGGCCTTGAACACGTGCCAGAGCTTGTGACTCTGCTGGCTTGGGGCTTCTCTATGCTGAGAAATGAAGGAAGAGCAGACTTCGCACTTGTTCAAGAGTCATCAGAAGGACTGAAGGATACACCCAGCCAGGAGTCATGGTGGTCCGCTGCTGCACTCTGGCATGTCAAGATGTACCTGTTTAACACAAGGAGACCAAACAGGAATGAGGGACTGGGTGAGAGGAACCCAGAAGAGAGACTCGGGGACAGAGGAAACGCACCTGGAGAAGGAGAGGGCTGCGTGGGGTGTCTGCTCCCCGCACGGGGCACGCAGATGCGTATCTACTGAAGGCAGCAAAGATGGTCTTTCTCTTCAGCCCTGAGCATTTTTACAAACTATAAGTATCGATTGGCTATTTCCCCACCCCACTCTGCAGCAGGGAGGGCGCAGCAGTGTCTCTGGCTTTTTTACCCCAGCATCTAAAGCAGTGACCCTGGGAAGCAGAGGGACGGTTCCCCCATCAAAGACCCTGCGGTTGCTTTCCACAGAGCACTGACCACCTGGTCTAATGTCCCCTGGCCGAGCCTGTCCCCTCCCAGCTGAGTGGACCATGATCCCCTTAGCAGGGTGGGAGTTCACCCACGCACATGCAGGAGAGGCAGCTCCCCAGACGGCCACTTCTCCAGCCTGTTCCAGGGTGTTCTCCCAAGTGCCCACTGGCTAGTCTAGCTCTACGCTTCAGATACAAGGTGGATGAGTCATGCAGCTGATGGAGCTTCCAGGAGCCTTCAGCCACAGACACACCCTCATGGGCATCTGAGAGGGCACTTGCTCTTGTCCAACACAGAACACCCTGCAGCAGAGGGAGGAGCAAGCTGGTGGGCAGAGGCACCCCTGGCCCTGCCACTCGACCATCCATCTCGAGCGTCTCAGGAGTCTGTGACCATCTCTTCTGGATGTGTGCCCCAGCATGTTGAAACGCCCTGCTTGGAGCGTGTGTTTCATTTGAATCCAGACAGCACAGCAGCGTCACCCACCAGCGTGATGCAGACACCAGTGAGGGCTCCCTGTGGGGGGGAGGCATTGGTTCCTGCTGAAGGAGGTGTGCAGAGGCTCTGGGCCTCCTCCTCCTAAGAGCCCTTCCATCCCAAGCCGGCTTCCGTGGGGGCCGACTGGGGCTCTGCGAGGGCTTCCTGGGCTGCCCTTCTCAGCAGCCTCCCACGTCTGCCTCCCTAGGGCTGCGAGAGACTCAAAGAGCAGCGCCCCGGGCCTTCACCATTTCCTAAGCCTGATCTTTTCTACTTAATTTTCTGAAAGAGGACAGGGCGGAGAAAAATCCTCTGATTTCAGATCTTCTGGTTCAGATCTTGGCCATTTTGTAGTTGTGACCACATTGCCTTGCGTGCAGCGAGGAAAAAAAAAACCCTGAAAATTATTTTCTGGACTTGAGCATAAAATGATTCAACATAATTAAGGACCAAAATTTCCCTTAAAGATTTAAATTATCTCATTGACCATCAACACGTCCCAAGTTAGCTAGATAATTCGCAACACTTCATTTCACTAACTATCTTCCAATAGGGCTTAATAAGGCTGGAGCTCCACTAACCCAGCACACCCTGGTGCCAGGCATCAGGCAACGCTTCTGGGCACCAGGCCCTGCGTGCCCAACACTGCCCACCCCCTCCCCTGCTCCTGCCGAGACCCTGCGCACACAAGCTGGTGAAAGATGCAGCACTGGAGGCTTCCTGCAGGCTGGGGACTCGCTGGCAAGGTCTCCCTGCAAGGCTCACCATTTGCCTGCTTTCTGGGGACCAGACAGGGCCAGCAAGATCAATGACTCAGGATGGCATCAGGCTCCACTCAGAGGAAATTATCCAGGCACAGTGAGCGGGGCGCAGTGGCTTGCTTTCTTTCAGCCATGTTATTTCTGGGAAGACATTTTTCTAACTCCTGCTGCTGTTAACTGAAATGTTGGAGGGCCTGGCAGCAAATCTATCTTTCAAATTAGATGGTCCTGAGTCACAGTTTGTCACAGGTTACCCTTGTGGATAATGCTCCTAATGATGATAAGAAATAGATCCCCATTTATTAGCGCCACCTCTGTTGGTTCCCTGAGTGTCCTAGGGCTACTGACTGGCGCAGCTCTGGGAAGAGGTGGGGCTGACTTTACTTCAGAGACCAGGATTGAGGGTGTCGAGCGATGCTGGTGACAGAAACACTGTGTGGAAGTGCTGGGGCTGGAAGTGACATCTGGAAGCAACCAAGGGCTGGGGTAGCACGGCAGGTCACCTCTGCCTCATGCACAAGGTGCACTTTTGCCCAGCGCCTTGCTGAAGCCAGCGCGGGGGCAGAACACCCACCAGCTCCATGCAGGAGAGGAGACCTGTGTGACAGGAGGAACACACGCCAGCCTGCATCTCCTGAGATGCCCTGCACTCTACAGCTCCACCTGCAGCCTGTCTCCATGTGCAGCTCCCCCATCCCAGTCTGTCCTGTCAAAACCTGTCCCACCCACAGGACCTTGTCAGAGGCCATCTCTGCGAAGAAGCCCTGGCGGCTAGCACTGTGCGGCTCTGCCGTGTTGTAGTTATCGACAGGCCATTCAGCTCGGGGGCCTGGGGCATTTCATCGGTCCTGGGCACAGCTTTGGACTGGCATGAGGGACCTGCTGTGGAGGAGAAAGCAGGTGAAGCTGCTCCCAGGTCTGCAGGGACGGACGAAGCTAGTATGGAGAGCCTGCCCCCTGAGGGTGCCCTGTAGGGCACCCTGGGGCTTCGGGAAGGGGCTCTGGGGCTGCAGAAGGCTTGGGGCAGGCCATCTGGTGTGTGATGGGGGTGTGTGATGGGGATGGAGCTCTCCAGGAAGTGTAGGCAGCACGAGGAGACTCAGGCCAGGGATGGCGAGGAGCCCGCGCTGACTGCGGAAGTTACTAAATAGCGAGCTGGGGACATGGGAGCAGATCCGGGGCGCCACCACAGACATTCGAGTGGTCTTCAAGATCAGGCTTCCACTGCAGTGTGTCTCCCTGTGACGAGGCTGTGCGGATGGCAGGTGGGAAGGGAGGGGGACGAGGACAGACAGAGCCATGGTCTCAGTGCCCCCCACCTGGTGACTCTGAGGTGCTTTCCTCCCCGGAGCTGATGATGAGGCACGAAGCAGGTGCCTTGCTCAGGTGCTAGGCAAGGACAGGGCTGCAGAGAAAGCTCCGTGCTCACGATCATGAGATCAACAGCAGTGGCCTGAGAAGAGACGAGGAGCCCCAGGATCAAGGCACCCTTCCTCTCCCTCGGACCCTGCCCTTTCATTCCTGCCTGGCTTTCTGCCTTCCCTTGTTCCGGAGAGGGAGACTGCTTCTCAGACTTGCCTGCTGGGGCTGGATGGAGAAGGCTCTCAGGAGCACTGCGAGGTGAAGAGGGAGCACTTGCACCCGATACATGCACAACCAAGGATGGGGTGCCCTGTGGGGGCTGGGAGTGGGGGTGCCTTCAGCAGCTGGACCCTCATGCCCCTGGACAGGCAGAGTGTGCGCTGCCTGGACATTGGCCAAGGCTGGGAGCACAGAAAGCTGAGGACTGGAAATTCCACGATGGCCAAGGCAGAGGCTCCATCCCAGCCGTCCTTTGAAGGCTTTCTCAGACAGAGATGGTCCAGCATCCTGGAGATGAGAGGCAGTCACCCAGAAAAGTAAGTGGGCCAGGATGCAGGGGGCGTTACTGGTGCTATGGATTCACTGCTCCTTTGCAGGACTGAAGTGGTCACCCCAGGCGAGGCCTGCAGGCCTGCATCAGGGACTGTGGAGTGGGACCCCTTCTTAACTTCCTGCACAAACCAGAGAGCCGGGGGGTTGGCATAAGGACGTGCCCTCACTGTTGGCCTCCACCTGAGGTGGGCAATGGGCAGCTGCAGTCCCTGTGAATTTTGCTCATGGGCCAGGTGGGTCCATCTGTGACCAAGCCAGTCTTTCCTCTCCCCATGAGCTGCTCTCCAAGTAGCCTGTGTCCAGCCAGTGGGAGGGGCTGGCACGTTAGGATGTGGGTGCAGGAGACTGTGCTGCTGCTGACAGCCTCCGGGTGACACCTCTGGTGTCACCTCCATTTTCCAATGTCTTCTAGGAGTCAGGGGCTGAGGAGATGCAGCTCACAGATACCTCTGGTCCCTTGCAGGCCTCCACCTCAGCCAGGGCCACACTCACCAGGGGCTTCTTCCCTCCTCCTGGGCAAGCATAGTGCTGGATGCCTCTGGGACTCTACTTTGTTTTATTTATTTATTTATTCATCCTGAGGTTAGAACCCAGGTGCCCTATACCACAGAGCACCGTGCCCAGCCTTCTTTTCAGTTGTATTTTATTTTTGTATCTTGAGATGGGATCTAGAAAAGTTGCTATCTCCCTGCCTCAGACTCCCAGTGCCTGGGATTCCAGTTGTGTCACCACACTCAGCTTGTGACTCTTGATAGGTCAGAAAATGCTGCAGATGGTGCTAGAGTGGGGACAGCCTCAGCACAGTGTGTCTTTCCAGGTGACAAGACACTGGGATGCAGCATGCCCTTCGGGTGGCAGGGCATGCATGGGGTGCTGGGGTGACTGGACAGTTAAGTGGGAAACACTTCCCTGGCGTACGCACCCTGAAGCATGCAGGTCAGCCACAGCCTTCCCATGCCCATTTCAGTGTGAATCTGTTTTCCAACACTGCACCAGTGGTCCCAACTACAGGACGGTAGGTGGTCTAGACCTCACCCACCTCCCCCTAACAGTCAAGCTATCCCATCCTCGGAGCAGAACTGTGATGGACCCTGTTGCTCCCCCCGGGTCAGACAGCTGTGTGTGGCACTCCTCCTCCTTAAACATGAGAATCAACAGGCGTTTACCAGGACACAGGCCACGTGCCACCTGCCTTCCTGTACTGTGCCCCTGTCTCCCAGAGATTCCACATCTGGGCTGCTGTGGTGAGAGGGCTTTGGCATGGCTGGGTTTGCAGCAGCCAAATGTTGGACTGTGGGGTGAGCCTGGTTTTCCTGAAGGTGGGGCTGTGATTTCACTGGGGTAGCCTAGGAGGGGTGCTGGCTCCCCCCCAGCCCTGGTTTGCAGTGCTGTTCTGGATTCTCCATCCCACTCGATGCGGAGCATCCTCCTGGCCTCCCCATGACAGTGTGTGCTGCTATGCTGCAGGGTGTCCGGCAGCCACAGAGGCTGTGCCCTGTGGTGTACTTGTCCTGTAGGGCTGCAGGGTGTTCCCACACAGCCAGCCTCTTCTTCAGACCACACACTATGGCTGCAAACACAGCTGCATGTCCCAAACCTGGCCCAGGATTTCAGCTTGTGGGGTGCAGCCCAGAGCTGGGGACTCTTCCTCCCGCCTCCTTAGTGTGCATGCTAAGGGGTGCCATGCTGTGGCCCTGCTGATTCACTCCCCACATCTCCCGGGTTCCCTCACTTGGTGGTTGCCCTCCGGGCGGGTCTCCAGTGGTGTCCAGCTCATGCTAAGATCACCCCACCCCAGTGAATCAGCACCACCAGCCCTCCCATCTTGCGGCTTCCAGGATCCCGGACACCAGCACTTCTGCAGCCTGCAGTAGAGCAGGCTTCCTGCTGCGTTCTCTTCTGGGCTGTTCATGTCACATTGCTGAGTGGCGACCTGAACTTTCCTCCTGTTCCTGCTTCTGTGTGCTCTCCAGAAAGCCCCCTCCACCGTAGGTCCTGGGGATTCATTTGCCTTCCACTTGGCTTGGACTGTGCTGTCCCCAAGCTTTCCACAGCCCATATGGCAGCACATTAGCATGGTCCCTCCAGGACTTTGTCATTTCCCAAATTTAAAACTCACCCGTTGACCCAGCACCCTGGGGACTGCCTACTCTAGCCAGGGTCTGAGGGTTGGTCCTGCTGCTCCTCCTGGAAGGCCTGCTCTCTCCAGGTTGCTCAGCACCCCAGCAGCGTGCAGGGTGAGCAGAGAGGACCCTGAAGGTTGTGCATGCAGGTATGGGTCACGTGTGCATGTGCAAGCATACCTGCGCCTGCCTTGTGTGTGTGTGACTTGCACAGCAGAGAAGTCCCACACTGTCCCAAACCAAGCTGAGAGCAATGGTTTTGAACAGAGAGGGTGGCTCTTCTGGAGCTCACGGGTTTCTCCAGGTGGAAAGGTAGGATGCCCGGCCCGCGTCTTGGGGCCTTCTGTGGCAGACGTCCTTTTGGTGAGCTCACGGCAAAGGCTGTGCCAGACCTGGAGCTGGGCCCCTGCTTCCCTGTGCACGCCCAAGGAGCCCCAGCCCATGTGGCTCCCATGTGGTGGCAGCTTTGCCAGCCACGACCCTTCGTCCTCTGTCCCCAGGACATTGGTCCCTCAGCAGAATTCCTCCACACAGCCCAAGGAAGATGCCCCACTCCTCCTTGTGCCCTTGGCTGGCCTGCTGGACTGCCTGCCTCTGGCCCCTGCTGGCACCTGGGGCAGGACAACCTAGGCTTGACGAGCCACCTCAGCCAGCGCTGCTCTAGAGCAAGGACAAGGGCTTCCCTATGTCAGCAGATTGCCCCGCCCCATCCCCACAGCTGAGGTCACCAAAGCCAGCGCAGACAGGAAGTTGCCATCAGTCCCCAGCAAGAGCCTGCACAGCCCAGAAGCTCAGCACTCAGGTTTTAGAGCACAGCACTTTCCTGGCCAGCCTTGTCACTGAGCACCATGTAATCCCGGAGATGGCACCCATGCGCCCCTGCTATGCAGCACTGGAGTTCCCGGAACTTGCCACAGTGCCAACAATCAGCCCCACGTGGACCAGCAGAAACTCAGTGTTGGAAGTTGAGGAATCCACCCTCAGGTGAGCCTGGACCGCAGCCCTCACCTCCAGTCCCTTCCACAGGAACCTGCCTGTGCCGAAGCCTTCGGCCACACTCCCTGCCACCCTCCCTGACAGATGCTCTCTTCCCCTGTGCCTCAGGAAGCCAGCACACTGGTCTCAGTCACCTACTGAGATCCTGAGGCCACAGGAGCATCTTCTTCCTCAGCTCAGAGCATGGCACACCCAGCTCCGGCTCCCGGTCGGGCAGAATGAGAACACAGGTTGGAACTCCGGGATAACAGGTGTGCACTTTGAGGATGAGCCTGCCATGGTGACACGATCTTAACAGACGGAGAAACACATCTGAGTGTCCTAACTAGCATCACAGAAAAGAGGAGGGAAGACCATCTCCTCACCATGCTCCTGCTAACGACAGCACAGGCTGCTGATGGGAAGCAGAGGGACAGAGGCTGGTTTCCCGGCCGTGGCCTCACCCTCGCCGAGTTCCGCTTGCCTGGCCTCCCCTGGACGGCATGGGTTAGGACGCTTTCCACGTGGAAAAGCTCAGCTGCAGGATGAACTTGACTGTGGGGCTGGTCCAAGGTGGACACCGCTGCCTGCAAAGGCACAAGCAGCAGGTATCCGGGTGCTGTCCTGGCACCGCGTAGGTGACACTGTAACTGTGAGACCTCCAGGAAGCCAGAGTTTTTCTCGGACGAGGATGTGTGGTTTGGACTCCCATGCACACCCCTGAACTGGAGGTAACAGCCAGAAACCAGCAACGTCTTGCTGTTCCCTCTCACCTGGAGCATGAGAGCTGGGCGAAACTCTGTAGGCCTGATCCACCTTCTCCTGGCAGGGTGAGAAGCATCCACAGAAGACAGCAGGTCCTCTGGGAAGAAGCCAAAGGCGCAGGACCACATGGCCACTTCACCCTGCAGTTCTGAAGCCACAGGCTTGGTGTTCTCTGACACGGAGCTGCATCTTCCAGGCGCTGGAAGGAGGGTCATTTCCCAGTCTTTTCACAGCCCATGCAGGATTCCAAACTGACTACGAAGTCTGCCAGGATCGAGTGGCCTAAGACCTATGCTCTCAAAGCATTTAGGCAAGAAAACAGAGTTGCCCAGGGCAGCTGCGCACCGGCAAACAAGAAAACATATGAGCATTTGGAAGAGAAGTGAATATCTGAAATATAATGAAAGCAGGATTTGCCATGCAGGAACGCACAGAAAACTGAAAATCCCACTTGTGAGTCTCCATGCTTAGCAGGACCATCTCTGCGACGTCCTCCAACTCACATTTGTCAACTGATCAGCAAACAGGAAAATCAAGAAAATGTACTTATCCCCTTTCTGAGAAGACTCCAGTCCATCCTGAGCTGGCTCCGGGTCCTCCTTCCTCTCCAGACAGGTGATAACGCAGATGGTTGCAGCCCACCCTTGGGAGACAGCTCAGCTTCTGCTCAGGGGTTCCAATCTGCAGCAGGCACACAGACCTGGAAAGCTGTGGCACAGCGTGGGTCAGCAAACCCAAGAAGGAGCACGCAGGTGGGAGTTGGAGGGAGACACGGCCTCCTCCACCAAGATCTCCTGCACCATGAAAGAAGCTGACATGCAGGCCCCTTGCTGTGCTGAACTCAGGAGGGGACAAAGTAGGAGAGGTTTCATGTGCAAGAGTCCCAGGGAGAAGATGGCCTTAGTCCTGAAGTCTGCAGGACCACGTTGCTGCGTGGCTGCAGCTTTATGGTTGACCCCACACGTCACTCACGGCAGCTCGAGCCCCTTGGATTCAACTCTCCTCACTTGTGTGTTTCCAAGTAGAGTTTCACTGTCCCGGCTGGAAGGGCCTGCTCTTTGCCAGGTTCTGTCTCACGGTCTCAGAGCCCTCGTGGAGCCAGCGCTGCTTAGACAGACAGGAGAGGTAACACAGGGTTTGGTGGCAGGCCATGATCCAGACCCCTGTTTTCCAAACAGCATTTCCAGAGCTCACCACTGGAGTACAGAAGGGTCTCAGGCAGGACTAGGCTTTGCAGTGATCTCAGAGGCCGGAGGCCCAGGAAGGGATGCGGTTAAGCAGGGGCTGCCCATGCAGGTGGGCACCCACACACTGAGGACAGTCCTCCTCTCCAGACTGGTGGGGTGCTCTGGAGACACAGCAAGGAGGCAGGCATGAAGAGCCTTTCACAGGGGGACACGAGGAGGCTAGATCTGGTTCTTAACAGCAGGTAGTTTGGGTGAGGACTAGGACAACCTCTCACTTCAGGGACAGAACAAGGACTTCAGGACAGCTGCAGAACATGCAAGAGACAGTGCTCCTGGCCACGCACTAGGGCAGTGCGGAGGCTGGGGGCCAGCAGAAGACTTTCAGGGGCTCCTGCTCAAGGAAAGAGAAAGCACTGTTTGTGAATGAGCGTGATGCATCCTTGGGGTGGCCCTGGGGCTTCAGGATGCAAACAACCCACGTGGTGCCAGGAGGGGTGAGAGGCAGGGACCCGAGGATCCATCCTTCCTGTGCCCATATGGACCACTTGGAACAGAGGCTCCTTTTCTCCTGCCTCCCCACATGTCCTAGGTGTGTCACACTCCAGTCACTCAGCCTTTGGGCTGGCACCCCTCCCCAGAGGGCAAAGCAACAGTTGAACCCTGGCCCCCAAATGTGATCCTTAACCCAGAATGTGACTTGTGACCTAGTGGTCTGGGCTCCAGGAGGCAAAGGGTCTGATGGTTGGGAGGAAGGAGGACATGGCAAGAAAGCTGGACCTTGCTGGGCATACGCGAGGTCCCTCAGTCCTATTCCTTGGCTCATCTTTTTTTTTTTTAATTGTATTAAGGAGTTGAGTTGGTTTACAGTCATAAATTCATGTGTAGTAACAATATGGTGTCCCCAATCCTAATTCAGAATCACCCCACATCACCCATGCTCCAGTCTCTTCACTCTTTGATATTTTCCCCAATAGCAGATATAAATGTCTCTTTCTGTACATATACATGATTGCACATTTTCCAAAATTAAATGGTTGCATAAGTATTAATTGGCTTCTTGAGGGAGTAAAGAGTAAGCTACATTCCTGATTCCTGCCTAGATCCCACGCTATTATCCCTCCATCTCCCTTCCCTTCATCTTCTCCCCCCCCCAACACATCTATGGTTCCCCTGGATTATGTGTTGCTTTGATTTTGGTGAGTCTCGCACATGAGCTTGACCTTTCACCCATGCCTGGGTTTTGTTCCAGCCTCCACGAATGAGGGAAAACATTTGGACCTTGACTCCTTGGGTTTGGCTAACTTCACTCAGCATGATTTCTTCCACTGTCATCCATTTACCTTCAAAGAGCACAATACCGCTTCTAATAGCTGAGCAGAACTCCATGGTGTATATACACCAGAGCTTTTGGATCCATTCATCCAGTGAGGGGCATCTGGGTTGGTTCCATAATTTCGCTATTGTGAATTGAGCTGCTATGAACATGGATTTTGCTGTGTTGCTGTAATATGCTGATTCTAACTCCTCTGGGAAAATACTCAGAAGAGGGATAGCTGAAGCATATGGTGGACCCAACCCTAACTTTTTGAGGATTCTCCACACTGCTTTCCAGAGTGGTTGGACCAGTTGCAATTCCATCAGTGTGCTAGTGTTCCTATCTCCCCACAGCACCTCCAGCATCTGTTACTGTTTATATTCTTCATCTTTGCCAGTCTGACTGGAGTGAGGTGAAATCTTAAGATGGTTTTGATTTGCATTTCTCTGATTGCCAGTGATTTAGAATACTTTCTCATGTATTCATTGGCTTACTCAATGTCCTCTGCTGAGAAGTTTATGCTTAGCTCTCTGGCCCATTTATTGATTGGATTGTTTGTGGTTTTGGTGTTTTTTGAGTTCTTTGTAAATTTTGGATATCAATCCCCTGTCAGAGTGACCACAGGCCATGATTATTCTGTGGGTTCCGTCTTGATGGTTTGACCATCTCTTGGCTTTCCTTGGCTCATGTTTTGGGTGAAGGCAGGTGATGGGCCAGGGAGTCACCCAACATGGCTCACAGACCCCAGGATGGAGTGTGAGGTGACTACGTCCCTCTGTCTGAGCCTGGGTCTCTCCCTAAAGACAGCTAACCAACAGAGGCACCATCTGTTGGGACCCTCCTTCGCCTCCTGCATCCCATATCTGGGGTGTTGCAAGAGGAGGGCCCAGCCTGGGAAGCTGCGGGCTCTGACCAAGACCCTCTGCAATGAGTTGGCCCTTCCCTTCTGTCACCAGCATGTGGGGCTTCCTTTTCAAAGGTCTCTTAAAAATCAGTTATGGGCTAAAAGAATGAATTCAAATTTTCTATCTCTCACGTTCCTAAAAGAATCATCTGCTATGCAAAGTGAAGTTAGTCCCGGACAGCTGAGTTCAGACACACGGAGTCACATTTCAAAATAGGAAACTGCCCAGCACTTTCTGCCTCAACTGGATCTTGGTAAGTGGACATTCAGAGAGCTCCTCTGTGTCAGGACACCTGCTAAAGAGTTTAGAGCTGCATTTCCTGGAAAGTGCTAGGGATATCCGGGCTGTGTCAAGGTTGGCTGGGAAGGCGCAAGCTGAGCGAGGAGCCAGAGGCCACACAGTGACCTCTCCAGCCGGCACCTGGGCAGCTGGTTAACTACTTAGACGGGGATGTGCTCCACGCCCTGGCCAGCATCCGGGCCCCACCAAGGACATATAGGAGCATGACAGGAAGTGGTGGATGGCGGGCCGGCAGTCTCACTTCAGCCACGGAGAAGTCGCCCTGTATAGGGTGAAGCACAAGTGGAGGGAAGGAGCAGACCTGGCTGCCCCGCTGGGTGCGCCCTACGAACTGGAGGGAGGAGGGATGTGTGACGCTGCTGAGGAGCTCCCATGGGTGCCCACAGGGACTCAGAGGGCAGTGTCCTGATACGGCGCTGGTCTCCCTGGCCCAGCGGTCCCTCCTGTCCAAGGCCAGGGTCAGAACACAAAGAAGCATTTATTTTAGGTTAAAACAAATGCTGTTTCGTTGCTTTTCTAAGCAACTCCTGTCAAGTCAAGCCCAAGGCTGGCCCTTCCTGGGACAGCCCCGCGTGCGGAGCAGCACACCCCCGCGCCTCGTGGCACAAGCCCAGTGTGACTTGAAAGGGAGCAGAAACTTCATGGGGACTACACGTTCTGTGATTGTGGGAGGCTCCACGGGTGCTTTCAGTGAAGCTCCTGCCCTGTCTCCACTCAGGAAGCACCGGGGAAAGGACAAGGAGCCAAGACCAAGATCCACGTGTGCCGAGGTGATTCCAGACACAGCATGAGTGAGTACCAGACTAGAGCCAAGGGGCACGATGGACCCTGGGTGGGTCCTCACCGGACGTGCCCTGAATGGCTGGAACCTGAACCCACGACTGGTCCCCTGGCTGCAACACAAGCACGTGCAGGCCCAGCCATCACCCATGGGAGAGGAGGACTCGGGCGAGGGCCAGGGAGACATCAAGAGGAAAATACATCAAGAGATGTTGAGGAGGAGAGAGCTCAGGCCCGGGTGCGGAGAGCACAGGCCCGGGTGCTGGGCTGTGGTGAGTGAGGGGACAGGGGGTGTGGAGAGCACAGGCCCTGGTGCTGGGCTGTGGTTGGCCGGGGACAGGGGATGCGGAGAGCACAGGCCCGGGTGCTGGGCTGTGGTTG